>PISX010030103.1:0-19142 GCA_004024625.1 Mellivora capensis | reverse complement strand
GACCACACCAAAAAGGAGAATTTCAGACCAATATCACTGATGAATATGGATGCTAAGATTCTCAACAAGATCCTAGCAAACAGGATCCAACAGCACATTAAAAAGATCATCCACCATGACCAGGTGGGATTCATCCCTGGCTTACAAGGGTGGTTCAACATTCGCAAGTCAATCAATGTCATAGAACAAATCAATAAGAGAAGAGAGAAGAACCACATGATCCTCTCAATGGATGCAGAAAAAGCATTTGACAAAATCCAGCATCCATTCCTGATTAAAACACTTCAAAGTATAGGGATAGAGGGAATATTCCTGAGCTTCATAAAATCTATCTATGAAAGACCCACAGCAAACATCATCCTCAATGGGAAGAAGATAACAGCCTTCCCATTGAGATCAGGAACAAGACAAGGATGCCCACTCTCACCACTCTTGTTTAACATAGTATTAGAAGTCCTAGCAACAGCAATCAGACAACAAAGAGAAATAAAATGTATCCAAATTGGCAAGGAAGAAGTCAAAATCTCTCTCTTCACAGATGACATGATACTTTATATGGAAAACCCAAAAGACTCCACCCCCAAACTACTAGAACTCATAGAGCAATTCAGTAAGGTGGTAGGATACAAAGTCAGTGTACAGAAATCAGTCACGTACTTATACACTTACAATGAAAATACAGAAAGGGAAATTAGAGAATCGATTCCTTTTACTGTAGCACCAAGAACCATAAGATACCTGGGAATAAACCTAACCAAAGAGGTAAAGGATCTGTACTTGAGGAAGTACAGAACACTCATGAAAGAAATTGAAGAAGACATAAAAAGATGGAAGACCATTCCATGTTCCTGGATATGAAGAATAAACATTGTTAAAAGGTCTATACTACCTAGAGAAATCTATACTTTTAATGGCATTCCCATCAAAATTCCACCTGTATTTTTCAAAGAGCTGGGGCAAAAAATCCTAAAATTTGTATGGAATCAGAGGAGACCCCAAATTGCTAAGGAAATGTTAAAAAACAAAAATAAAACTGGTGGCATCTCATTACCTGATTTCAAGCTTTACTACAAAGCTGTGATCACCAAGACAACATGGTACTGGCATCAAAACAGACACATAGACCAATGGAACAGAGGAGAGAGCCCAAATATGGACCCTCAACTCTATGGTCAAATAATTTTCGACAAAGCAGGAAAAAATATACAGTGGAAAAAAGACAGTCTCTTCAATAAGTGGTGCTGGGAAAATTGGACAGGTATATGTAGAAGAATGAAACTGGACCATTCTCTTACACCGTACAAAAAGATAAACTCGAAATGGATAAGGGACCTCAATGTGAGAAAGTAATCCATCAGAATCCAGAGGAGAACATATGCAGTAACCTCTTTGATATCAACCACAGCAACTTCTTTCAAGATATTTCTCCACAGGCAAAGTAAACCAAAGCAAAAATGAACTTTTGGGACTTCATCAAGATCAAAAGCTTCTGCACAGCAAAGGAGACAGTCAACAAAACAAAGAGGCAACACACGAAATGGGAGAAGATATTTTCAAATGACAGTACAGACAAAAAGTTGATATCCAGGATCTATAAAGAACTTCTCAAACTCAACATACACAGAACAGATAATCATATCAAAAAATAGGCAGAAGATATGAACAGACACTTCTCCAATGAAGACATACAAATGGCTATCAGACACATGAAACAATGTTCATCATCACTAGCCATCAGGGAATTTAAATTAAAACCACATTGAGATACCACCTCACACCAGTTAGAATTGCCAAAATTAGAAAGACAGGAAACAACGTGTGTTGGAGAGGATGTGGAGAAAGGGGATCCCTCTTACACTGTTGTTGGGAATCCACGTTGCTGCAGCCACTCTGGAGAACAGTGTGGCTTTTCCTCAAGAAGTTAAAAATAGAGCTTCCCTATGACCCTGCAATTGCACTACTGGGTATTTACCCCAAAGATACAGATGTGGTGAAAAGAAGGGCCATCTGTACCCCAATATTTATAGCAGCAATGGCCACGGTCGCCAAACTGTGGAAAGAATCAAGATGCCCTTCCACGGACGAACGGATAAGGAAGATGTGGTCCATATACTCTATGGAGTATTATGCCTCCATCAGAAAGGATGAATACCCAACTTTTGTAGCAACATGGACAGGACTGGAACAGATTATGCTGAGTGAAATTAAGCAAGCAGAGAGAGTCAATTATCATATGGTTTCACTTATTTGCGGAGAATAACAAATAACACGGAGGACATGGGGAGATGGAGAGGAGAAGGGAGTTGAGGGAAATTGGCGGGGGGAGATGAGCAATGAGAGACTATGGACTCTGAAAAACCACCTGAGGGTTTTGAAGGGGCGGGAGGGTGGGAGGTTGGGAGAGCCAGGTGGTGGGTATTATGGAGGGCACGCATTGCATGGAGCACTGGGTGTGTTGTAAAACTATGAATTCTGTTATGCTGAAAAGAAATGAAATAAAATTTAAAAAAAAAGAAGTCTGCACCAAGACACCAATTAAATAAGATGTTCGAAAGTAGTGATAAAGAGAGAATTTTAAAAGCATCAAGAGAAAAGAAAGCAGTGACATACAAGGGAATCCCCATAAGGCTATCAGTGGGTTTTTCAGTGGAAATTTTTCATGCTAGAAGAGAGTGGCATGATAAATTCCAAGTGCTGAAAGGAAAAATCCACAGCCAAGAATACTCTATCCACGAAGGCCTTCATTTAGAATAGAAGGAGAGATATAGTTTCTCAGAAAACAACAACAACAACAACAACAAAAGCACAAAAGTTAAAAGCAAAACCTGCCACATCCTTTTAATACATAATGTCATCAGCCTGTGGGTCCCAAATTCATAATCCAGTCTCCCTCCTGCCCAAGTCAGCATGTATGGTCTGCCATCTGCTCAATGCCAAGTCAACATATCTTCACCTCAGATGGACAAGAACTCAAAACGACATTCTTCCCCTCAAAATCCAACCCCTGTGCTCAAGTTCATGTACAAAAGTGGGCATAATTATAACAGCAGAATGAAGCAACCCAAACAGTGGCACTAATTGTTTGGAATATATAATAGATAAAAGGAGTCGGCTAGGCTGACACCATCTCCAACAAGCACAACAAGGAGTAATACAAACAACATGATTCTGGTTAGTAAAAAAACAACAACAAAAAAAATCAGGCTATTTAGTGTTTTAAATTTCAGAAATGTAACATGGTTGGTTCATTGTTTATTATGCAACCTTTATGTTGGGGTATGGGAAAACAGCATATAGGGTGAGCCTGGTGATGGGTTTTAAAGAGGGCACATATTGTATGGAACATGGTGTGGTGCATGAACAATGAACCTTGGAACACCGAAAAAATAAAACAAAATAAAAATAAAAACACCAGAGCACAAAATCATTAAAAAAACCACTAAATTCTAAAACAAATTTGACCCAGGAGTTGCATACAAGCGAATGCAGATCTCTAATACATTATGGAGTGCAGAAGGAGAGTCTGGAGGTAGAGGGATCAATATTTGAGTTGGGCCTTGAATGATGAGTAATAGTTCGCATAAGAAGGAAAGATATTGCATTCTTTCTTTGGTCTACCAGACACAACCATCCTGGCAGATGCATGAGAAGAATTGGTATGTTTTGAGAAAAATAAGTTCAATATGGTTGAAGAGTAGGGTGTGTGGAGGGAAGGAGTGGTGTAAAATGAGTTTAGCCAGACAAACTTGAAACAAATTATGAGAGCCTTTGCGTGCTAAGAAGTATGAACTAAATACTCTTGTGTCTGAGATTCTTCTACAGTAATTTGAGGGTGGAAAAGGGGATAAAGGTAAGTATTGGGTGGGGAAAAGACAGGAGTCAGAGCATGAAAATAAATAAAATAATGTTCTCTGAAAACCCAGAATACCTAAAGTGGCAAATTACACATCCAGAAGCAGGGTTGGGGGAAATTTTCTTTTAAATTCTAACAATCCCAGCCTTCTAAAAAGTCTAGAAAACTGAAGACTGGAGTCATAATTGTAGGCATAAACATATTGATGTTTACATGGAACAAGTTATATCTAATTCAATAGGGGAATGAGAGACACCACAGAAAAATATTATGACTGAGTAATATTTTCAAGCAGCTAAGCTTTGAAAAAAACTCCATGGAAATACTGTGCAGCATGACACAAAAATTGACAAATATACTTGAAGATACAACAAGTTGCCATTGAAAGATCATTGATACAGAATTCAAATATGCCAGGGTTCAAATTCTGTCCTTTCACTTCTCTGAGTCTGAGTTCCTTCACATGTAAAAAACAGATGATATAAGTATTTTTATTGGTTCTTGTGAGTACTAAATCTATGTAAATCAGAAGAAATTTTAACCAGTGTTGGCAACTACATTTGGGAAAAATTATGTGAGCCAGATTTTCACCAAATGTTGAGGACAGATTCAGCATAGTCCACCTTAAAATATACCTTCATAATGTGCTTGAAATTCTCTTTGGTGTTACCTAGAGGCATTTCAAAAATAGGCAGTTGGGACGCCTGGGTGGCTCAGTTGGTTGGACGACTGCCTTCGGCTCAGGTCATGATCCCGGAGACCTGGGATCGAGTCCCGCATCAGGCTCCCAGCTCCATGGGGAGTCTGCTTCTCCCTCTGACCTTCTCCTCGCTCATGCTCTCTCACTGCCTCTCTCTCAAATAAATAAATAAAATCTTTAAAAAAAATAGGCAGTCATTTTCCAGGAAAACTGAAATCAATTATGGATTTTCAAAAAATACAAAGTATACTTCTTAAATAGTCACATTTTATATAAGAATATCTTAATCCCTATTTATGTAAGTATATGATATTTATATTTATATAAGTATAGATCATATTTTATATATGGATATGTGTTAAGTATTTTGTATTTAGTCTTAAAATATAGATGAGAAATTATCACTGAAATTCATTCCTCTCTCCGCTCATGTACCATAAAATCTGTGTTGGTTTGGCCCTTTGTCAGCAGGTTTATAGATCTGAAACAAGACCTTCTCTACCAGACACAGCCTCCTGGGAAACCTACATCTATCACTTTCACTCTGATTGTTCCTGTCTCTGGGAGTAGCCCTGCTAGACCAGTCTGACTTTCTTAACATCCTCAGAATTCTGATGAACACAATAAAAGAAGAAATTTGATGGTCTTTAAGATGCATAAAGTGTTGATTAAATTAAAACTAACTTACAGTAATCTAGGTGATAGTAGATGCTGATTCCAAGAGGAATGAGCAAGAGAAAGTCTTCCTACTGGCTCAAGTCATCCACCTATGTCCCGAATTTCAGTCTAGTGAAGAAGACATTGTAATGAATAAGAAAATTACACAGACAGAAAATACTCCATACAGTGTGATAATTGTAAAGATGAAGATTTGGGACAACCCAGCCCAGATAGAGTGGAAGATAAGAAAAGAGGAGTTTTTTAAAGATTTTATTTATTTATTTGACAGAGATCACACATAGGCAGAGAGGCAGGCAGAGAGAGAGAGAGAGAAGGCAGCAGGCTCCCTGCCGAGCAGAGAGCCTGATGCGGGACTCGATCCCAGGACCCTGAGATCATGACCTGAGCCGAAGACAGAGGCTTAACCCACTGAGCCATCCATGTGCCCGAAAAAAGGAGTTTTGAGTGAATGTTTCAGAGAGGACACAGGGATCACTTGAAGGATAAGCAGAAGTTTTCAAGTAACAATAGGCAGTTCAGACTAGGGTGAGGTAGGGCCATTTGGAGAATGTAAACAAAGGCACAAATCAAATAGAAATACTAAAGTTAAGTGGTGCCTGGGTGGCTCATTTGGTTAAGCAACTGACTCTTTTTTTATTTTTAAAATTTTATTGTCTTAAGTTAGTCACCATACAGTACATCATTAGTTTTTGATGTAGTGTTCCAAGTTCCACTGTTTACATTTAACACCCAGTGCTCCATGCAATATGTGCTCCCCTTGATAACCACCATTAGACTCCAAAAATACAATGGAATACTAATCGGTCATAAGAAATGATGAATACTCAACTTTTGCATCAACATGGATAGGACAGAAGATTATGCTGAGTGAAATAAGTCAAGCAGAGAAAGTCAATTATCATATGGTTTCACTCATTTGTGGAACATAAGGAATAACACGGAGGACATTAGGAGAAGAAAGGAAAAGCAACTGACTCTTGATTTAGGCTCAGGTCATAATCTCAGGATTGTGAGATCAAGCCCCACATCCAGCTCCACATGGGCATGGAGCCTGAATGAGATTCTTTCTCTCACTCTGCCCCTCACTGCTCCTTCTCTCTCTCTCTAAAAAAATGCTAAAGTTAAAAGCCACAATAAGATGTAGTAAAAAGATACCTGGAAGATGGTGAAGTCTAGATAAATGAGACAAGAAACCCAGAGAGGAATGATGAATACTATAATAAAATCTATGATGGACAAACATATCCAGGTAGAAGTGTAATGTATGCATTTGTGAGAGGTAAGTAAACATCAAAAACATTAGTTAGGAATCCACGTAAGAAACCATGTGAGCCTGAATCAAGCCACAGCAGAAGCTGAAGTAGTTGCAGTAGTTCCTTGTACTATCTATAACCAAAAACTTAGCTGCCAGGTTATATGAGCACAGGGTTGACAAAACACTTACACTGCATTTCAGATGTTATAGAAATTGTAAAAGAAAAATTCATAATTCCATCTATTCAGTTTTCTCATTTTGTGTTCTTATATCACCTATCAGTCAAATGTTCTTTGAATCTTCCCCAGTAGAGATCTCAAACACCAAAATTCCCTTAATCGGAGAAGCCCCCTCTCAGTGGAGTCAGTTGTACTCCTGTCAGGCTAGATGGTAAAAATAAATTAAAACAATTATACAAATTTGGTTTATGTGGGTTCTGTAAACATTCTTAACCCACCCCTGGATTTGCTTCTCTTGATAAGCTCTGCTACCCATAACTGCCTAGGATTTTGGATACCTTACTTGTTTTGACATGGCATTATTTCATGATCCCCTTTTCTTGTCTCCAATGATCCAGCTTTTGGAGTGATCCTGGGCTTTTTTGCACATTATTGACCATTCTTTTTGAGAACTCAAATCCTTAAGTTTCTGGCATTCTTTTCCTAGGGCCCACCAGTAAGGAGTGAGATTGTTCACACAGAAAAGCCTAATAGAATTTCCCTTAGTAAATCTGAAAACATTTGTTTGAAGTGGTGTTACCCAAATTGCATCCAGTAGAGCACTAGAACCCTGGAAACTATCAAAAAGTTTTCCATGAACAGAAGATTACACAATCAAATATGTCTGAAAAAACCTCTGTTGTTTAGTTATTCTGTGCAGATTCATAAAAACCAACACATTTTAATGGCTCTGTGGAGTCTTCTCATGAAGAAAAGTGTTTGTTTAAACCAGTATTTACAAGATTATATGCCCAAGAAAACGTTTTGTTTCTCATAGAATGTCTATGAACATCCTGTTGTATATTAAAATGTTAGGAATATTAGTTACATGCTTGGTTTGTTTCAGTGTCTTTTAAAATATCATAAGATAACATTATGGTGGAAAGAATGAAATTTGAAGTTAGGTAGAGGACCTAGCTTCCAGCCCTTGTCCCCCAGTTAACTGCCCTTGAACAAGTCCCTATACATCTCTGAGATTTCCCTTCCATCTGTAAGAATATATATGTAATTTTATATAAAATATATTAATATTTATCAAATATTAGATATTTGATATAAATATAGCCCTAATATATTATATATAAGCTATGTATAGTTTAATATACAAAGAGCTGTGTATATCTTATATATATCATATACATCATATCTATTATATAATAAAATATTGACAGAAGCAACAGTAAAATTCGAGTGTACTGAGGGTTTACTACATACTGGGTAATAGTTTTGAGTCATAAAACTCTTTGTAAATGCCATTTATTATTATAAACACCAATAATATTTTTAGACTTTTTAAAAATTTTATTTTCTTTTCCAGTGTTCCAAAATTTATTGTTTATGCACCACACCCAGTGCTCCATGCAATATATGCCCTCCTTAATACCCACCACCAGGCTCACTAAATCCCCTAGCCTTCCCCTCCAAAACCCTTAGTTTCTTTCTCAGAGTCAACAGTCTATCATGGTTCATCTCCTCCTCTGATTTTCCTCAACTCACTTCTCCTCTCCTTCTTCCAATATCCTCTGTGTTACTCCTTATGCTCCATAAGTAAGTGAAACCACACAATAATTGACTTTTCTGCTTACTTATTTTACTTAGCATAATCTCCTCCAGTCCCACCCATGTTGATGCAAAAGTAGGGTATACATCCTTTCTGATGGCTGAGTCATATTCCATTGTATGTATGGACCACATCTTCTTTATACATTTGTCTGTTGAAGGGCATCTTGACTCTTCCTACGGTTTGGCAACTGTGGCCATTGCTGCTATGAACATTGGGGTACAGATGGCCGTTCTTTTCACTACATCTATATCTTTGGGGTAAACACCCAGTTGTGCAATTGCAGGGTCATAGAGTTTTATTTCTTAAGGAATTTCTATTTTTAATTTCTTAAGGAATCTCCACATTGTTTTCTAAAGTGATTGCACCAATTTGCATTCCTACCAACAATGTAATAGTGTTCCCCTCTCTCCACATCCTCTCCAACACTTGTTGCTTACTGTCTTGTTAAACTTTACCATTCTAACTGGTCTAAGGTGGTATCTCAACCTGGTTTTGATTTGAATCTCCCTGATGGCTAATGATTATGAACATTTTTTTACGTGTCTGTTAGCCATTTGTATGTTTTCATTGCAGAAGTGTCTTCTGCCCATTTTTTTGACGTGATTACCTGTTTTTTGAGTGTGGAGTTTGAAGAGTTCTTTATAGATATTGGATATCAGCCCTTTGTCTCTATTGTCATTTGCAAATATCTTCTCCCATTCCATGGGTTCCGTATTTGTTTTGTTAGCTGTTTCCTTTGCAGTGCAGAAGTTTTTGATCTTGATAAAGTCCCAAAAATTCATTTTTGCTTTTGTTTCCTTTGCTTTTGGAGATATGTCTTAAAAGAAGTTGCTGTGGCCAATGTCAAAGAGGTTACTGCCTATGTTCTCCTCTAGGGTTTTTATAGATTCTTGCCTCACTTTGAGTTATTTTATCCATTTCGAGTTTATCTTTGTGTATGGTGCAAGAGAATGGTCAAGCTGCATTCTGTCCAATTTTCCCAGCACCATTTATTGAAGAGACTCTCTTTGTTCCACCGTATGTTTTTTCCTGCTTTATCTAATATTATTTGACCATAGAGCTGTCGGTCCACATCTGCATTCTGTACTCTGTTCCACAGATCTATGTGTCTGTTTTTATGCCAGTACCATGTTGTCTTGGTGATCACAGCTTTGTAGTAAAGCTTGAAATCAAGCAACATGATGCCCCCAGTTTTGTTCTTCTTTTTCAACATTTCCTTAGCAATTCAGGGCCTCTTCTCATTCCATACAAATTTTAGAATTGTTTGTTTCAACACTTTTTGAAAAATGCTGGTGGAATTTTGATCAAAATGGCACTGAAAGTATAGATTGGTCTGGGCACTAGAGACATTTTAACAATGTTTATTCTTTTGATCCATGAGTGTGGAATGCTTTTCCATCTTTTTGTGTCTTCTTCAATTTCTTTCATGAGCATTCTGTAGTTTCTGGAGTACAGATCCTATACCTCTTTGCTTAGGTTTATTCCCAGGCATCTTATGGCTCTTGGTGCTATAGTAAATGGAACTGACTCTCTAATTTCCTTTTCTATATATTCATTGTTAGTGTATAAGAAGGCAACTGAATTCTGTACATTGATTTGTATTCTGCCACATTACTGAATTGCTGTATGAGTTCTAGTGGTTTAAGGTTGGAGTCTTTTGGGTTTTCCATATAAAGTATTATGTCATCTACGAAGAGAGAGAGTTTGACTTCTTCTTTGTCAATTTGAGTACATTTTATTTGTTGTTGTTGTTGTTGTTGTCTTATTGCTGTTGCTAGGTCTTCTAGTACTATGTTGAACAACATTGGCAAGAGGGGGCATCCTTGTCGTGTTCCTGATCTCAAAAGGGAAGGCTGCCAGCTTTTCTCCACTGAGAATGCTATTCGCTGTGGTTTTTTTCATAGATAGATTTTATGAAGTTGAGGAATATTCCCTGTATCCCTATCCTCTGAAGCATTTTAATCAGGAACAGATGCTGTATCTTGTCAAATGCTTTTTCTGCATCAGTTGAGGGGACCATGTGGTTCTTCTCTCTTCTCTTATTGATTTGTTCTATTGCATTGATTGATTTGCGAATGTTGAACCATACTTGCATCCAGGGATATATCCCACCTGGTCATGGTGGATAATATTTTTAATGTCATATTGTATCCTATTAGCTAGGATCTTAATCAAGATTTGAGCAGAGATCAATGAGATAGAAACTAGAGATACAGTAGAATAAATCAACGCAACTAGAAGCTGGTTCTTTGAAAGAATCAATAAGATCAATAAACCACTGGCCAAACTAATCCAAAAGAAAAGAGAGAGGACCCAAATTAATAAAGTTATGAATGAAAGGGGAGAGATCATGACTAACACCAAGGAAATAGAAACAATCATCAGAAATTATTACCAAATTATTTGCCAATAAGTTAAGCAACCTAGAAGAAAATGGATGCATTCCTGGAAACCTATAAACTTCCAACACTGAAACAGAAAGAAACTGACAACCGGAATAGACCAACATCTAGTAATGAGATTTTAGCAGTGATCAAAAACCTCCCAAAAAACAAGAGCCAAGGACCTGATGGATTCTCTGGGGAATTCTACCAAACATTCAAAGAAGAAATAATACCTATTCTCCCGAAGGTGTTTCAAAAAATCAAAAAATAGAAAAGAAGGAAAAGAAGGAAACACCCGGACTCTTTCTATTGAAGCCAGCTTTTCTCTGATCCCCAAACCAGGCAAAGACCCCATCAAAAAGGAGAATTTTCAGACCAATATCCCTGATGAATATGGCCAAGATTCTCAACACCAACAGTTTTTATATGTGGTTTTAATGCTTTAATCTCACTTCACTTCTCTTAGATAACCAGGGTTTGGGAATAGATGATTTTAGTAACCTAATTTTTTAATCTCAGTGACAGTCAGGCTTTGTTCCTCACAAGCCGAGTTTTTCTGTTTTATGCCTTCTCTCCCATGCAGAACTCCTCTTCCACATTTTCTGCCTATTCGCTTCCACTTGGTAAATGTGAAGCTGCTCATGTGCAGTTTTCTTGGTTGCCATGTCAGGCCTGATGTTTCCTTTAATGTGTGTGTGTGTGTGTGTGTGTGTGTGTGTGTGTGGTGTTTTCTTAATTTATTATTTTTAGTGGCATTTCTTCTGTTTTGCTTTGCATATACTAATCAGAAACATGTCTTCCAAAGTGGCAGGACTGGGTGTGTGGGTAAGTGTGAGCTGACTTTGGAAATATAGAAATATATTAATATATAGATATAGAAAATAAATTAGAAATATATTTCTAGTTAAGTTGTTTACAAGAAATTGTATGGCTATTTTTCTACAGTTGACACTGTTCTAAATTTATTATGAATATTAAATAAGTTAATGCTTATCAGAACTCTGTAAAGCTGATATCATTATTGCCATTATAATAACTGGTAAGATAATGGCAGGTTAATCATCCTGCCCATGTAATTAACCAGTGACAGAACTGAGAAATGAAACAAGGCAATTATTAGTGTCTATAGTTATGCTCTTAACCATTATTTAATGCCTATAATACTTTATAGTGCATTAATCTTCTTTATTTCATGAGGCCCACATCGTGTAGCTTTCCCTGAGCCCTAAATCCTTCTCTAAGACATTGTAGTGCAGAGAACTTTTATTTATTTCATGAGGCCCACTTCGAGTAGCTCTACCTGAGCCTTTAACTCTCTTCTAGCTGGCCTCCTAAGGCTCTATGATAAAAAGCTGGAAAGCTATGAACTTACATTGACTTTAGCTAGTATTCTGGCTCTTCCACCAGCAACCTGTGTGATGTTTGACAAGTCATTTTAGCTCTTTAAGCCTCAGTTTCCTCATATATAAAATACTTACATTGCTAGTTTGTCATAAAGATTCAGTGAGGTCATGCCTTGTCCAGTATAGGTCTTTAATGTTTATTTTTTCACCCTATGTGACATTTAACTTGTGCAGAGCAGGGGAGAGGGAATATAGATGTCCAAACCTAATCCCAGACCAAGTAAATCAGCATTTCTGGAGGTAGGAGCCCAAACAAAAATGCTTTTAAAAACCTTTAGATTAAGCTAATGGACATACAGGCTTGAGCACCACTACCTTACTATATGTGTGAGATGTTAATTTCAGTACCCTGTCATTTTTTATGACTAAGATACTGAATCCACATTCGTATTTTTTCCTAGGTGCATCAGTTTTAAAACCCCTGATTTTTACTTTTGGTTGTTGTAGTTTGGGGAGAGTGATGCTGAAGTGTGAGTGGTGGCTCTGTTAGGATCTTAGGTGACAGGGGCTATTGCCACCAAAGACAGACCACATGTGTCTTCACCTATGCCTAGTTCAAATCTTAGTTTCCACCATCAAGTTCCTGTGATAACCACATCACAACCCAACTTTTTAATTCAACATAAAACACTGTGAGCTTCGTTGGTAGTTGTCAGATATTTGCATTACTTTCTGAGAGAGGAGAAGGCTGAGAGTCAAAGGGAGATGACTTATCAAAACCACACAAGGAGGAAACAGTGGAGCTGAAATTTGAACTCAGTTATGTAAAACTCTAAAACCTTTGTGTTATTTCCACTTATGGCACTGTACTTCTTCACAAAAAAAATAAAAATATTAAAAAAAAACACAACTGGAGAGAAGAGCTTCCTAGTTAACAAGGATTTATTAAGCACCTAAATAAGCCTCACTCTGGACTAGGATATTTACTTAATTTGTTTTTAAACGTTCATGACAATTGCATATAGTAGGTCTTTTCATTTTCTTTCTTTAACATATGAATAAATTGGTCTAGAAAGTTTCTTTCCAATCACAACAATTTGCTAATCGATATGACTACTAGAAATTAATGTCCTCATCTGTTAAAGGCATAAACCAATTGCACTACTGGGTATTTACCCCAAAGATACAGATGTAGTGAAAAGAAGGGCCATCTGTACCCCAATGTTAATAGCAGCAATGGCCACGGTCGCCAAACTGTGGAAAGAACCAAGATGCCCTTCCACGGACGAATGGATAAGGAAGATGTGGTCCATATACGCTATGGAGTATTATGCCTCCATCAGAAAGGATGAATACCCAACTTTTGTAGCAACATGGACGGGACTGGAAGAGATTATGCTGAGTGAAATAAGTCAAGCAGAGAGATTCAATTATCATATGATTTCACTTATTTGCAGAGCATAACAAATAACACGGAGGACATGGGGAGATGGAGAGGAGAAGGGACTTGAGGGAAATTGGAAGGGGAGGTGAACCATGAGAGACTATGGACTCTGAAAAACAACCTGAGGGGTTTTGAAGGGGCGGGGGGTGGGAGCTTAGGGGAGCCTGGTGGTGGGTTTTAGGGAGGGCACGTATTGCAATGAGCACTGGGTGTGGTGCAAAAACAATGAATACTGTTATGCTGAAAAGAAATAAAAATAAATAAATTAATTTAAAAAAAGACATAAACCAGTCAAGGGATTAAAGATATTGCCAAGTACTAATCTCATCTTGTCTAATTTCACCTTCCAGTGACTCAACATTGCCTTTAGGATCCTTTATGTGTATTTAAAAGAAAAGTTCAAGATTTTGCCCCTGTTTTATTTCTCTCTGCTCTTGCTTTCACAATAATATTTTCCAGCCAGGGTGAACTATTTGTAGTTCACCTAATTCTTTCACATCTAGGCCTTTGTAAATTCTGTTCCTGCTGCTTAGGTTGTTTTTCCCAACTGTTCCCTGTAATGTTTGATTCTTATCACCACTTCTATCAGCTCTCTAATTCATTCACTCATTCATCCATTTACTCATTCATTTGACAAATAATTATGTAACAACTAATATGTGTCAGACTTCCGGACACAATGGTAAACTCAATTGCAATATTATAGGGCTTACATTATTTGGGAGGAAATAACCCCAAATTATAAAAAAGTTAAATATATAGTATTTAATAATACATGCTATGACGTGAAGTGGGATAGCAATTATGTATATGGGATAGAGTTGAAATTTAGATGGAGTAGTCAGGGAAGAACTTCTTGGTGAGATTTTACTAAATACTTGAATAAATCGGGAAAGCAGGCCAGACATATGAGTTTAAAACATTCTAAGTAGAAATAATAGCCCAATGTAAAAGCCTTGAATGAGGATTACAACTGGAAGAATATTCAGAAATAATGTGTAAGAGTGGTGGGATGTGAAATAGAAGAAGCAACGGGGCTTAGATCATGCAAGGCTATATACAAGAGTATAGGCACTTGGACTTTTACTCCATGTAAGATGAGGTACCATTTCAGGGTTTTAAGCACTGAAGTGACATTTTAATAGAATCACTCTGATGCTAAGAAGGACTGAATGCAAGACAAAGGTGGAACCAGGAAGACTAAACAGGAGACATAGGATCCAGAAGGTACCAGCGAAGGTAATGAGAAGTGGTCATATTAAATATCATCTCTTCCAAAAAAGTTTTGTCCTGTCCCCAAGGCTGGAGTACATGCCACCTTCCTCTGCTTTCCTAAAGTCCCCTGTATTTCTCTCTCAAATCAATGGGATTATAGTGTCTGTCCATTTAATTCAAGTTCTTCCCCTATCATGTGAGGTCAGTGACTGGGATTTTATTAATTTTTTTTTCTTCTTACTTTTTCCTCTTCAGTAAGGAACACATGGTGAGAGATAAAGTGTTCAGTATGTATGTACTAAATAAATAAGAGTGACCAAAATAACTAGTAGAGGCTAGAACAGGTTAAAGGGATCAAATCCAAATAAAATTTTCCTACCATCAGTGGCTGTAAGCATAGAGCCAGACAGCTATCCCATCAGCCCCTGTAGCAATAGCAATGACTATGGGCCCTGTATCATTCATTTCCCTCTATTCTGACAACTAATCCTTCATAGGATTAAACATTCTTCACCTTTTTAAACCCATCTTCAATGCCTTCCTTTGGCTGGTGACATCCTTATCCCTGCCGATGTCTACAATTCATCTTGCCATCCCCACTATGTGCCCCAGCACTTGGTTCAAACTTCACGTGGTAGTAATTCTATATAAGCCCAGCACAGAGCAGGCGGTATGTTTTTGCCTTCCACCCTAGCTTCAAACTCCTTGAAGGAGAAACTCTAGCTTATCTGATTTTGTCTTGTCTTAAGTACCTAGTAACCCTTGAATTGTTCCTTGGTCCAGTTTGGGGTACTATAATTCTTTATTAGAAAATTCCAATGCAAATTAACCATAGTAAAGTCTGAAAAATACTATTTTAAAATTGATTTTTTAATTGTTTAATTTATTTTTATTTTTATTATGTTTAGTTAGCCACCATATACTACATCATTACTTTTTGATGTAGTGTTCAGTGATTCATTGGTTGCATATAATACCCGGTGGTCAGCACAATATGTATTCCCCCTTAGTACCCATCACCCAGCTAACCCATCCACCCCCCCCCCTGCTCCTCTCCCCTCTAAAACCTTCACTTATGGTTTTCCTGGAATCCATACTCACTCATGGTTTGTCTCCCTCACTGATTTCCTCCCCTTCAGTCTTCCTCTTTTCTCCTACAGTATTCCGTGTTATTTCTTATGTTCCACATATGACTGAAACCATATGATAATTGTATTTCTCTGCTAAACATACTTCATTTAGCATAATCCCCTCCAGTTCCATCCATATCAATGTGAATGGTGGATATTCAACCTTCCTGATGACTGAGTAATATTCCATTCTATATATGAACCACATCTTCCTTATCCTTTGATCTGTTGAAGAACATCTCAGCTCCTTCTGCAGTTTGGCTATTGTTGACATTTCTGCTATGAACACTGGGGTCAGGTACCCCTTCTTTTAATTACATCTGTATATTTGGGGTAGATACATAGTAGTGCAATTGCTGGGTCATAGGGTAGCTCTATTTTTAATTTTTTGAGGAACCTCCATGCTGTTTTCCAGAGTGGTTGTACCAGCATGCATCCCTACCAACAGTGTAAGAGGGTTCCCCTTTCACCACATCCACACCAATATTTGCCGTTCTCTGTCTTGTTAATTTTAGCCATTCTAACTGGTATAAGGTGGTATCTCATTGTGGTTTTGATTTGAATTTCCCTGATGGCTAGTGATGTTGAACACTTTTTCATGTGTCTGTTACCCATTCATATGTCTTCCTTGGAAAAATGTCTGTTCATGTCTTCTGCCCATTTTTTTGACTTGATTATTTGTTTTTTGGTTGTTGAGTTTGAAAAGTTCTTTGTAGATCTTGGATACCAGCCCTTTTCTGTATGCCATTTGCAAATATCTTCTCCCATTCTGTGGGTTGCCTCTTTGCTTTGTTGAGTGTCTCCTTTGTTGTGCAGAAGCTTTTGATCTTGGTGAAGTCCTAAAAGTTCATTTTTGTCTTTGTTTCCTTTGCCTTTGGAGATATGTCTTGAAAGAAGTTGCTGTGGCCAATGTCAAAGAGTTTACTGCCTATGTTCTCCTCTAGAGTTTTGATGGATTCCTTTCTCATGTTGAGGTCTTTCAACCACTTTGGATTTATCTTTGTGTATGGTGTAAGAGAAAGGTTGAGTTTCATTCTTCTGCATGTGACTGTCTAATTTTCCCAGCACCATTTATTGAAGAAACTTTTTTTTCCATTGAATATTTTTTCTTGATTTGTCAAAGATTAGCTGACCATATTGTTGAGGGTCCATTTCTGGGGTCTCTATTCTGTTCCATTGAATGATGTATCTTTTTTATTTTGCCAATGCCATATTTTCTTGGTGATTATGGATTTACAATATAGCATGAAGTCAGGCAACGTGATCTCCCCAGCTTTGTTTTTCTTTTACAAGATTTCTTTGGTGATTCAGGGTCTTACCTGGTTCCAATCAAATTTCAGGATTGTTTGCTCCAGCCCCTTGAAAAATGCCATTGGTATTTTAATAAGGATGACATTGAAAATGTAGATTGCTCTGGGCAGCATAGACATTTTAACAATGTGTATTCTTTCAATCCATGAGCATGGAATGTTTTCCCAACTTTTTGTGTCTTCCTCAATTTTCTTTCATAAGTGTTCTGTAGTTTCCAGAGTATAGATACTTTACTTACTTGGTTAGGCTTATTCCTAGTTATCTTACGGTTTTGGGTGTTATTGTGAATGGAATTGATTTCTTAATTTCTCTTTCTTCACTCACATTGTTAGTGTATAGAAATACAACTGATTTCTGTGCATTAATTTTGTATCCTGCCACCTTGCTGAATTGCTCTATGAGTTCTAATAACTTTGAAGTGGAGGCTTTTGTATTTTCCTGATAAAGTATCATGTCATCTGTGAAGAGAAAGAGTTTGACTTCTTTGCCAATTTGAATATCTTTTATTTCTTTTTGCTCTCTGATTATTGATGTTAGGATTTCTAGTACTATATTGAAAAATAGTGGTGAGAGTGGCATCCCTTGTCATGTTCCTGACATTAAGGGAAAAGCTCTCAGCTTTTCCACATTGGGAGTGATATTTGCTGTGGGCTTTTTATAGAACTTTCTCCAGGACGGACCACATACTGGGTCACAAATCAGGTCTCAACAAATAACAAAAGCTTGAGATTATTTCCTACATGTTATCAGACCACAACGCTTTGAAACTGGAAGTCAGTCACAAGAAAATTTTTGGAAGGAACTGAAGCACTTGGATGTTAAAGAACATGCTGTTAAAGAATGATGAGTCAACCAGGGAATTAAAGAAGAACTTAAACAATTCATGGAAACCACTGAGAATGAAAACACATCAATCCAAAACCTATGGAATATTGCAAAGGTGGTCCTAAAGGGGAAATACATAGCCATCCAAGTCTCTCTCAATAAAGTAGAAAATTCCCAAATGCACAAGATAACCTTACACATAAATTAGCCCTAGAAAGAACATCAAATAAAACCTAAATCAAGCAGGAGAAGAGAAATAATAAGGATTAGAGCAGAGAACAATGAAATAGAAACCGGAAAAACAGTAAACCAGATCAACCTAACTAGAAGCTGGTTCTTTGAAAGAATTAATAAGATCAATAAATGTCTAGCCAGACTCCACCAAAAGAAAAGATAAGAGACCCAAATTAATAAAATCATGAATGAAATGGGAGCGATCATGACTAACACCAAGGAAATAGAAACAATTATTAGAACTTATTACCAACAGCTATATGCAAATAAATTAAGCAGCCTGGAAGAAATGGACGCCTTCCTATAAACTTATAAACTACTAAGACTGAAACAGGAAGGAATAGACAATCTAAATAGACTAATAACCAGTAACAAAATAGAAGCACTAATCAAAAACCTCCCCCAAACTAGAGTCCAGAGCCAAATGGCTTCCCAGGGGAACTCTACCTAACATTTAAAGAAGAAATAATACCTATTCTACTGAAGCTCTTTCAAGAAATAGAAACAGAAGGAAATATTCCAAACTCATTCTATGAGGTCAGCATTACCCTGGTCCCAAAACCAGGGAAAGACCCCATCAAAAAGGAGAATTATGGACCAATATCCTTCAATATCCCTGATGAACATGGATGCCAAAATACTCACCAAGATCCTAGTCAATAGGATCCAACAGTACATTAAAATAATTATCCATCATGGCCAGTTAGCATTTATTCCTGGGATGCAAGCGTTATTCAACATTTGCAAATCAATCAAGGTGATAGAACACATTACAAAAGGAAAGACGACATTCAAAATGGATGGAGATATAAAGAGTTTCCAAGACCGCCATACCTTAAAAGAGTTTGTAAACACCAAGCCTACATTACAGGAAATATTAAGGGGGGTTCTATAAAAGAGGAAAAACCCCAAGAATATCATTGTACAGAAATATAGAGACAATCTACAGAAAGAAAGACTCCAAAGGTAACACGATGTCAATAAA
>PISX010030102.1:0-19110 GCA_004024625.1 Mellivora capensis | reverse complement strand
AAAACCCTCAGGTTGTTTTTCAGAGTCCATAGTCTCTCATGGTTCATCTCCCCCCCAATTTCCCTCCACTCCCTTCTCCTCTCCATCTCCCCATGTCCTCCGTGTTATTTGTTATGCTCCGCAAATAAGTGAAACCATATGATAATTGACTCTCTCTGCTTGACTTATTTCACTCAGCATAATCTCTTCCAGTCCCGTCTTATAGCAACAATGGCCACGGTCGCCAAACTGTGGAAAGAACCAAGATGCTCTTCAACAGACGAATGGATAAAGAAGATGTGGTCCATATACACTATGGAGTATTATGCCTCCATCAGAAAGGATGAATACCCGACTTTTGTAGCAACATGGACGGGACTGGCAGCTTATTATTTCTAAGCCGTGGGTTCCTCAACATTGGAATGGAGGCACCAGGAACTTTTCAGGGGTTGTGAAGACTGAAAAGACAATGCATGTGAAGCCCACAGCCGCAGCTCAGGAAATGCCAGCAAGGATGAGAGTGGTTATTAGTATTTCTGATACCGCTATTATTATTTTCCGTAGACTCTAAGTTTCCAAAAGGCAGGAAAGAACCTCATGCACACACAGAATTGTTTAAAGTGCTCCTAGCTAATGTCACTCGATCAAGATTTTGTTTTTGACAGTTTCTTTTCCCTAGATCAGCGCTGTCGGTCCTAATTTGTAAACCCCTATAGGGATGGGGCCATATGTATTAATCTTGCTCAATAAATCCACATCACTTTAGCAAATATTTCTTGATTATGCTGCTGATTCAGCTGTCTTGTTTCCCCTAATCCGGTCAAGGATATTCCAGCATGTGCTCTCTCTCTGAACACACATTAATTCAAAATGAAAGAAAGACCATCGTGGGTTCAATTGGCTTGGCCTAACATGACCCCGAGCTTAATTTTTGGATGAGTGCTGGCACTTTTGCCATGTCATTCTTCCTTTGGCTCCTTCTGCTGGATATGATTTCAAGATGATGATTCCCTTTGGGCTTTTGGCTGAAGGCACTTGTCACTTCCAATTCATTATTTCCTTGATATTTGCCCACGGCCGAGCATCTAGCTCCATGCAAATAGCATTGGTAAAGGATGTACCTTTCTGTAATAGCAAGACTAATATGATGCCTGATTATAAGCTTAGGAACATACAGGAGGATTATTTTAAGTTTTCAGAACCTTCCACGGACATATCTTATTTCTTCTGCTATTTGAATTTCTAGCAGGTGTAATGTCTGTGACGTGTCTCTGCGGAACAGCATTAGTCCTGGAAGGCAAGGCTGCTCTGCAGGTGTTTTTTCCAGCACTGCCTCCTGCATCGTAAGCTGGAAAGTTGCTCATCTTTAAATAAACAAAGGTTGGCATTTCTTGAAGGAGGGCACACATAAACAAAAGTATCTATGAATGTATCTCACTAATTTCTTTTGCCTTGTGACACATCTTGCTAAGTTTTGTTCATATTTCTCATTAAAAAGAATGTTCAGAGCTGCCAACGACTCTCTTCTCAAGCAGGTCACCAGTTAAATGTTCATAGTCCAGAAGCTACTAGCTTTCCTATCAGTTAATTCTGCAAAAGACAACATTCTGGGCTATTGAACAAGTTATCACTGTCTGTGAAGCCCCCAGACAGTTGAGAGTGTAGCATGTTATGGGGGGGGCGGGAGAGACGATGAAGTTAGAATCAGAAGTCTGATCACTTCTGTTGCTTGAATTTGTGACCTTAGTCTCAATAACCTTTTTTGGGCCTATGAAATACCTGTTTTCCCTGGATGATAGGGATCTTGGAAGATCTGGAAAAAATGGTAGTACTTAGTGCATTTACAAGTATTTTAAAGTACACAGTATTTCATGGACACCGGAAGTGTTTAATGTTCATAGCACATTTGTTCTGTCATAATCTAATGTATGAAAGAGTTCAATGTTTCTGTTCTTTTTTCTTGGTAGTTATAGCCTCCATCCTCTACCAAGCATTCCCTGTGCTTTACTTTTAAGAACAAGAATTCAGTAATTCATTCAGGGCGTATTTTTTAGTACCTTCTGGCATGAGGCACTGTGCACACAGCAAAATCGAAATAGCAGGTCAAAACTAAACACAATTTAGTAGGGACGGCATCTGGGTGGTGTTGAGTTTCTGTGTGTTAGTTACACCTTCATTAGTTCCCATATTCATTAATTCATTAATTTTAGGCTAAAATGGGGAAAACTACAGCCAAACAATTGTAGTGCAACAAAGATAAAGCTTAACTTAAAGGAAAAATTACATTGAAGTAAAAATGGTAACATGAGATTTACCTTGAGAAAACTGAATATTTTAAAAGCTGTTTTCGATATTATGAAAGAAAACCCAAACTAAAAACTCCTGTGACTGTAAATTGAAAAATTTGGTTCATCAGCCTGACAGTCATCGTGAAAATGTGAAGGGATCTGGAAACTCTGGTATTGGTCCCATTCTGCCATGTTTTGATAAAGCTGGATGTCTGGAAGGCGAGGGAGCAATTAGTTGATGATGGAAAAGTACTTTCCACTTTCCATCAGCACACGTGGAATTTCCTTGACAAGATTAAAAAAGGTTTCTAAGGCATTGTTTGCCCCCCCACACTGTGATGGGCATGAACAGTCCAGTCCTCTGGGAAGACAGGGTCCATTAGACTGAACGTCTCCTCCCCGGTGATCCTATCACTTAGCACATGATAGTTGAGCTGAGGTTTTTGTTTTTTTTTTTTTTTTTAACGTCTTTTCCTTGGGAGAAGAGCTGCTGATGGGGCTTGAACCCTCAGTCCGAGGAGATGCTCAGCTTCTTTGTACCATGGACCATACGGAAAATCAAGGCGGAGCCACAACTGCTCATTTGACAAGGTTCCCTTCCTTTTGAAATTTCTAACGGGACTTAACTTTTCTGCCTACATATTGCCTTCAGCAGAAACTTGACAGCAAGCTTCGTATGCATTTTGGGTGAGTAAACTTACAGATGACTTCCACCATCTGCATTTTCTGGTTCTGGAGTTGAGAACGAGGGTGTGCGGTTCACCAGAAGTGAGGTCTTACTCAAATACCCTGACCTTCTGACTGTGCTTCATTTTCTGTAACGTATCTCTTTGCTCACTTGAACTCAGTGAGGTTTTTTTTGAGCAGCCAGGTGCTGAGGATACAAGAGTGCCTGAAATTTTCTAAGTCATGAGTATGCTTTCAAGGGCACAAAAATAACCTCCTATTTTAGGAAATACAGGCTCAGTCAGGGGGCGCATCTCACTATTTCCAACAGAGAGCATGCTTATCTCCCCTCCTCATGATTTTGATTTCTTGCAGAATCTTCTTTATCTGGCATACCTACTCCAACCTACCTTAATATGTAAATGCCATCCTTATGTTAGGGACGTAGCTCAAATCTCTCCCACTCCATGAATTGTTCCCACTTGGAACTATTCCGATCCATGAAGTTCAATTCAAGGCTTCATCTTAGTATTGGTTCCTCTTTCATTGTTTCAAGTGTGTTAGTTTTGTTTCTAGTTAAACCATAAACTCCTTTAGGTTATAAATTATATCCTATATCTCTTTTGCTGAGCCACAGAATTTACCAAAGAGTTAACTGCACAATAGATACCTAATAAATACCAATTCTGATTGCTTAGTGAGTAAGTTTTTGGCTTTTGGCACCCAAAATGCTTCAATAGACAAACCAGGTATTGTTTCCCAACATAATGCATTTGACGAACTGTTACTGTTTTACTCCTGAATAGATCCAGTGTATTTCGTCTCGCTTCTAAATTTAAAAAGCAACATTTACGGTATTATTCTTATGCTTACTATTTAAGGACATGAAGTAATTAACGAGAGATTTTCTTTTAGCTCTTGCAACCAAGTCCAAGTTTAAAGGTGTTACACTAGGAGGACCACAACATTATAATTTTGCCCAATGAGAAATTGTTTCTAACTTGAGCCCTAGTGAGGAATTTGACATTTCAGTAAATTTTTATTTTTCAATAAAAGCCTGCTTGAAAAATGTGGCAGTGAGTTGCACAAAGAAGAAAGGAAATCCCTTATGAAGCTAACAAACAAAGCAGGTAGCAACAAGCATTTCTGAATAACATTGAAGGCATCAACAAAGGCATCAAAAATCTAAAATTTGGAAACTGATGCAAAGACTGAGTATTAAGAGCTCACACAGGAAGGCCATCCTGGAAAGTCCAGCACAGGGCAGAGCGATGTGGGGCAATAGAGGAAACTTGTTCCATCCAAACACACATAAATATTTCTCCCTGGGGGAAGTCATCTGTCAAGCCTCCAGCACCTGGGGTGCCTTCTATCAAAATTTGCCTTCTATCAAAAATTGACTTGTGATGGCTAAGTCAAGAGAACTGGTCTTTAATTTTGACTCTGCTGCAAACCAGACCCTTTGGATATTTCAGTCATTCTTTCTTGGACTCAGTTTCCACATCTGAAAATAAAGGAGGGGAGTGAAATGATCTATGAAGTCTTTTCTTGCATCTCTTTTGACAATGGTCTGATTTCTTTAATATGTTTAGCAGGAATCTTCAGAAAGGACTTGTTGTGAATAAAGTATTAGATGAAGAAGGAGGCTATATAAATGCAAAGTAATGCTAATATAGATGCAAAAACAATAATTATCCCTGAGATCTGGCACTTTACTTCCAGTGGTGTCACTGGTAGGAAGGTGATTCACAGAAGCACAACCACCATGATTAGGGCAATAACCAGAATGACTCAAGGAGCAGAGCTAAGTGAACAGCACTAGTAAGCAATCCCTAAGTGGTGGCAAACTATTTTAAAGTCAAAGCTAGAAGGAAAGAATGAATTTATGGTACCCAAGAATGGTGACCAACACAGGATGTAATGAATAGAAATTTGGAAGAAAAATGTAGGCTACACTTGATCAAATATCCACAATAATAAGAAGCCCTAAATCTTTGGAGAGCTCAGAATTGTATAAATTGCTTTAAAGAATAAGACCATTGGAGAACTTGTAAGATTCCACAACTGGTTTATTCTGGGATAGAGCAATTCTTCTTAATATGCTTCCTTGCCTCCATCCCTGACATTGGTAGATCCCCAATGAGGGACCAAAGCTGCTAACCTGCATGCCCTCAGGCTCTACTTGATGCTAACAGTCTCAGACCAAGATGCTTTTCCTTTCTAGCACTCTAGCACAGTGACCTGGCTTTCCTTCCTCAGTCCTACAAAACGCAGCTTGAGACTTCAACTTCCTTCAGTTTGTGGCAGTGGGACCATTCAGGGCAGGGATGGGGATGGAGAGGGGTGGGGGAGTGAGAGGGAGGTAAAACACACTAATTCCTCCTTGGCCTGACCCGTAATAAAACAGCTGTTAATGCATCACCACTCAGATGGATACGTTCTCCCCAGACATCGCGATGGCAACCATTGCAGCCTATTCTCCAGGCCTGGATAAACGTGGTTGAAGAACCGAAGGTCAAGTTTACTTGATGGTCTTCATGAGAACTTTTCTTCCAGTAGGGGCTCTTTACCTGTTACAGAGTTTGATATGTGCTATCATATTAATTCCTGTCCTGTCTGTGTGTTATGCATTTAAAAAAAATCCAGAGTGTACACAATGTTATTGAAGGCAGTTTAGTCAAGTCCTTGAGTCTTGGTCTCAAATATGCCAACAATAATTAATTCAGTCAAGTCAGCAAAAAATTTAACTTAATGAAATTCAGTTAAATTACAATTTGGCAAGGCGGTATTAAAGAAATCTTTAGTGGGAATTTTTACACTTTAGTTAATTGTTTTGGCATGCTGTAAGAGTCATTTACAGACTTCAGTTAATTGCATTTTTTTATTTAAAGTCTATAATTACAATAAATATCAGTTTGATATTCATATTTCTTCCTATTTGGGAGATTAGTCATACACTTGGAAGGATTATCTCCTTTTAAAGGTAATTTATTGTGAAATTAATTTACTGTAAAAATATAGAAGACCACACCAGTCAAATGTATGGTGAAGCCAACAAGCCAAGAACAAAAATTGGCAATCTCCCTAGACGCTTCTTTCCTGGGACGCATTCTAATTACTCCCCACACATAGCCAGTATCCTGATTTTTATAGTGATCACTTTCACGCGTGTGTATGTGTAAGTGTTTGATCCGTGCGCGCATTCTGAGACACCATAGATTAAACTTGCCATTTTGAAACTTCAATTTAACGTGTGCTTTAGGTAACCATTTTGCTCTTTGCCTACAGGGCATTGTATCTGCAGGGTTTTCCGTAGCCTCTGGGTTTTGCAGGTTAATATTTATGATATAGTCCTTGTAAGAAAATACACCAGGACAGTACGATCTCCCTCCCTCCCTCCCTCCCTCCTTTGTTTCCTCTCACTGAAGAAGGAGCAGGCCAAGCACAGGAGGAGAGGATGGCGGTCAGTGAACTCAGTGAGAGTCCTTGCCAGATATTTACCCTGTGGGCACCTTAGCTGGACTTCAGGTCCCCAGAATTTCTTTCTTTCTTTTTTTTTTTTTTTTTTTTTTTTTTTTGCTAAGGCAGAGCCCAGCCAGGGCAGACCAAGACAATAAATGTTGAACAACCACTTTTCTGAAATCAATCAAACCAAAACAAAAACAATGTGTAGCATTTGTCAATCTCCTGGCCCTGAGTGGCCAAATCCAAGTTACCCAGAGTTGAAAACAGAGTTGCAAAGATACGCTTCTACGTGGCTCTCATGAGCTGCCTTGACTGTGAATGTCATCATTATGCACAAGCTCTTTCCCTTGGAACCGTCTTTGTTCTTACACATATTAAACGATAGGTTTAGTATTTATCACTAACCTTTGGGCTGTTTGTGTTGTCGGGCGCTCAGCCACTCAGCTCTCAGGAAGGGCTCTTTGCAACAACGTTTCCTGAATTCCGGCAGGAAGATACCGTTATTCTATGCTCTTCATATTAAGGTAATTTGCTGGGTATGACACCCTAGATTCATGTTTTTGTCCCCTCCCAACCCCCAAGAATCTAAAATCTGCTATGCCCATTTTCTTGTGGCATGCAGCAGTATCAGTGAAAAGCATGATGATGACCAACTCATTGTCTTTCTTTTAGAAGTCACGTGTCCTCACCCCCAGAATCTTTTTTTCTTATTCTTTAAATTAAAGCAAGTTTAGTAGAATATATATACATATATATATATTTTTTTCAGGTCAAGTATTCTCAGATATTGGAAGTATTCTTTCAATATATAGTTTCTTTTTTATTTCCAGAGATTTTTATTAAATTACAGTGCCTACTATTCATTTTCTTTACCTTCTTTCCTCAGAGACTTCTGTTTTCTGTATGTTGAATTGTTTTTGTCTACCATCAGTATTTTTACCTTTCTTTCATGTAATTTTTATCACTTTGTTTTTAAAACATGTTTTTATTTTATTTTTTTCTACATTTTCTGATATATTCATTCCTGTGTTCTTTCTATTTTATTCTTTTCACCTGAAGTGATTATTTTTGCTTTTATATCTAATTATTTCCTGTGTCCTGCCATCTCATAATGAGTGTGTAAATTGTAATCGAGCTCATTTGGAAATAACAGTGACACTTTGTATTTCATTTCTGAGCATGTGTGTCTGGATGCTGGGTGTGCTTATTGCTAGGAGCGCCTTGTCAAGTGTCCTTGATTATTATGATAATACGTATGGGATTTAACCTTATGCATTTCTGTTGTTCTTTCTGATGTGATATTGCTTTTCTGAGTTTTGGAAGGCTATGTGTTTCCCGGAGGCCTTGGTAGCTTCACAGATCTTCCATCGTTCTGTATAATGCTCGGAAATGTGGGGACTTTACTGTGAAAAGTAAAGTCAGTGAAAACTGAGTTCTGCTTCACTCCCATCCACCTTTCCCCCTGGATCTTCTCTTTCTTCCTCCTCCACTGTCCTAGCTTGTTCAATTTGGAATCCACTTCAAGCCGACTTTCCTCAGTATCAGATCCTATCCTGGAAGAGAAGGGGGGGAAATGCTGTGTTAGAGCAGACGTCTCCTTTCCCATGTTGCCATGGGCCCAGATTGACCTGATGTGTTTTCTAGCAAATCCTCATTGCTACTGTCCGATTCTTCTGGTTCAGGTCCATCGGCCTCCTTGACTGGTTTCCTGTTCTTCCCGTGGAGATGCTGTTAACGCTCGGCTTGTAGCTGAGAATGTGTTTTGCTGGGTTCTCCATAGAGTTTTGATTTTACCACCTAGGTTCTGTGTCTGCTTTGTATGTGGGGATTTGGAGAGATTAAAAAATGATGCGGCCACCACTGCCACCTTCTCAGAATCCATCAGTACTGGTACCTTAACTTCAGTATTCTTGCAATTCTTCAGATGCTTATTGTTTTTAGTACCATGTCATCTATGCACATTTGGTTGTGAATCATGATGTGATCATCTCCTTTCCCACAGGGACAGCGTACGGTACTCACTTAGCTAAGAAGTCCCGACATCAAGTTAAAAGGAAAACTGAGGGGCGCCTGGATGGCTTGGTTCACCCTCCAATTCTTGACTTCAGCTCACATCAGGATCCCAGGGTTGTGGGATCAAGTTAGGAATCTGCTCCCTGCTTGGTGGGGAGCCTGCTTCTCCCTCTCCCTCTGCCTCTCCCTGACTCCCTTGTGTGCTCTCTCTCTCTCGGATAAATAGATAAATATTAATAATTAAGATTCTCAGACCTAGGTTTTAAATAAAAAAATAAATAAACAAAAGAAAAGTTGACATTGCTGCAGAAGGGACAGTAGATAGAACGTGGCTGGAACTGGAAAAACCATTTCTCAAGGGCAGTTTAATAGGCATTTTAACCTGACTTGTACATATTTTTTAAGATTTTATTTATTTATTTAACAGAGAGATCACAGGTAGGGCAGAGAAACAGGCAGAGAGAGAGGGGGAACCAGGCTCCCCACTGAGCAGAGAGCCCGATGCGGGGCTTGATCCCAGGACCCTGGGATCACAACCTGAGCCTAAGGCAGATGCTTAACCCACTGAGCCGCTCAGGTGCCCCTGACTTGTAATTTTAAGAGATTGTTGCAACAACAATGGCACCTGGGTGGTTCAGCTGGTTAAGCATCACATCTGACTTCAACTCAGGTCATGATCTTGGGGTCCTGTGCCTGAGCCCTGCATTGGGCTCCCTGCTGAGTGTGTGTGTGGTGGGGGGTTGCTTGTCCCTCTCCCTCTGCTGCTCTCCCTGCTTGTGCTTTGTATCTCTCCCAAATAAATAATAAATAAGACCTTTAAAATGATTAGATATATACACAGAGATGTTGAGAATTTTCAGTTCAGTTCGGGATAAAAGAATAAACATTAATAGATAAAAGGTTACATATTAGAAGCAACCTACATGTCCACCAGTAGGAGATAAGTGAAAACATGTTAGGCAGTCATTTAAAACGGTGATGTATAGATACACTCAGTACCTAAGGGAACGATCTCTACAATTACCCTTCTCCAGAATTCTTAAATCCAGATGATGTTTTCACAGGTGTTATGTAAATATGCACATAGTTACACACACACACACACGCACACAAAGATATCATTGGCTTATGGGGATATAATTTTCACTGATGAGAAGTTGTTTGGACACTATGTTTTGTATGGCTCTTTTCTGCATGAGCATACATTACTCCTAACCAAGAGAAAAAGGTGAGGAACACAAGACAGTGGACATGTACTGGCGTTCAACAGATCAAATATCAAATACATCATTATTTATAGATTCTGTAATTGCAAATTTGCCTATATGCTAAAGTTTATTTGTAACCCCAAAATCAATTCTCAAGACACTTTCCCAGTCACTCACAGACACGTGCAAGGTGGTGAAAAGTTTGAGTTGCCCAAAGAGCATGTTGAACACATTGGTGTTCAACAGCGCATGGTTAACACATTGACAGTTTACTTTCTTGTTTCAGCTTTCATACTGTAAACACCCATCCTTTCTGTGGTCTCTTTAGTGCTGTGTTTTAATCATTTTGTGCTTTTTGTTGGTAACTTCTGTTTGGTGTTGAGCATAGAGCCGAAGTGGTGTCTAGCATTCTTAAGTGCAAGAAGGCTGTTGTGTGCCTTACAGAGAAAACACAGGTGTTAGATAAGCTTCATTCAAGCATGAGTCCTTGTTTGCCGTGAATTCGTTGTTAATATATGAGCATATATATTAAATAAGTTACCTTTAAACAGAAACCCACATAAAACAAATTTAAGTGTTGGTGGGTCAATAAAAATGTTATGGCCAGTGGCTTGCAGAAACCTAGACCCAGACTTCTAGGAGCAAGGAAGGGTTTCTGATTTGCTAAGTGGCACTGTAACTCTCTAGATCATAGCAACTATGAATCATGAGAACCAACTATACTGACTTGTTAAGGGTTATTTAGCCTTTCTGAAACTGTGTTCACGTGTACAAAATGGTACAGTGGTTCTTATGTCTTGGGATAGCTCTGAGTATTAAATGTCATTGGACACAGAAAGCTGTGTTTTATGGTTGACACTGAGCCCATGGGAGATTTGACTCCCTCCCTTCTTGAAATGCTCACTCCGTCATTTATACAGACAATTTTTAACTCTGCATGGTCATACTATAAATACACGTTACTCATATTTTATCTTTTCTGGAGCCTCTTGTACGTTTACAAAACTTCACACAGTGACAGAACTTCACACAGTGAACCATATTGGATAATATAAAAGGTATAGGAATTATTTACATTTAATTTGATAAGGTTGTTGTACATGTTTGATATAGGTAGCTGTTCCTGAGAGCTGCCCTGTAAGGAGAACTTGGTCAATGATAATTTGTTTCTGCTTAAAATTCTGCTACATTTTTTGTCTTTGAATTTGCCAGGAATGACTTGCTTCTTTGTGGGCAGTTCTGAACCCTCGGTTTCACTGTGACCAATTCTGGCTGATGAGTAGCAGATGTGTCTCTGAGTGCAGATAAATAATGACTCAACTGCTAAAAATCCCTAAAGATGAGGCTAGAACTAAAGCTGAAATAAAGAGGCACTTCCTACCTACCATTCCTTTGAGGATCGATTCGTTAGAGACCAGCATGTGGCTGAACTCTTGATTGCAGCTGCTTTCAGGAATTCTACAGCTGGTGAGATTTGGGGTGAAGGATTCTGGGGATAATTCAGTCAGTGGCATAAAGAAATATGACCACATAGAATCCTATCTTACTTTATAATTTTTTTTCGTGCCTTATAAGTTATTTTAAAAAACCCTTCTTCCATAAAGTGACCTTGGCTTGTGGGTCAAATGGCCACATGTACATGACCGTATTTTCTTCCAGATTTGGAATTTTCCTGAAATACTGCATATTAAGATATTTCTTAGAGAAAAACAGGGATTAGGAGCATTAACTATGGCCTAGGGCAGAATGTACATACAGTAGACTATAACTTAGTACCAACATATACTGCTGGGATTATGAAGATTCCTATATACATTTCTAACTTGCCGGGTATGAAGTAGAGCATATGTTGAAAAAATGCCTTAGTTTCCTCACCTTACTTTTTAATTTTTTTCTTTAGCTTCCTTTATTTTTTTTACCTTACTTTAAATATAATCATATGAGTAAAAAAAATATTCTGTAGGACTTTTATTGTCTCAAACTGAGAAAAGAATATGTTCTGTCTTTGATCAATCAAAATCTTAATCTCTATTGAGACAATTAATGCAGACAGATTCTCCCAATGAGGAAAACAGGGGTTGAAACATGAACAGAAGGGAAGAGGATGGTTTAGTGAAATGATGGAGTGATCGATGGTAAACCCAGGGTCCTAATCTGTGACATATATGGAAATGCACATGTATATGTACAGAATGAAGGAGAGAACCAAGTCCTAGAGTAAGTGCACTGATGAGACGCGGGTCATGGCGGTAACCAAAGGGTGTGATACAGCCAAATGGATCATGAAACTGCAAAGCTGAATCTAGAATAGAAGTATCTGATAATTAAAAGTTAGACTTAAAAAAGTTAAATAGAATGTATCTTTAGGAACCCTTACTGTTCTTCATGGCGGTACCAAATGTGCCATGTGGAATTCTGGTCAGGGTCACAATAAAACATTGGCCTTTCTTTGTTTTAAGATGAAAGATAGTTAAAATTGCTATTGGATAGTTGTGCTGCTGGTTAGTCCAGGCTAATGTATCAAGTCATTCTGAGGACATTATTTTGTACTGCTTATGTAAGAAGAGTTTTTATTGGATTTTAGTGAGTTTTCAGTTGCCAGTAAAAAAAAATACTTGCAGAAGTCATTGGTGCATGTGTCCTTTTATTGGATGGAGGTGCTTCTAGCAAAAACTGGGGAGAGAGGATATTTAACTCTGGTCGGGACAAGATAAGTACATGGCACATTCTTAATTTTAGGAGCATTTGCTTCATTTATCACTCAGAAGGATTTTTAATATATCCATTTTGTTGTAAGCTCAGTATCAAGCGCAGGAGAAATTATATAAAAGAAATAGAAGACAGTCTTTATCCTCAAAAAATTTATTTCAGCAACTGTTACAACACTTTAGTACACTCAACCAGGCAAGGTCACCCTGACCCTGAAATTATTTTATTTTTTAAAGATTTTTATTTATTTGAGAGAGAGAGAGAGAGTGAGCATGAGCAGGGGGAGGGGCAGAGCGAGAAGCAGGCTCTTTACTGAGCAGGGAACCCATGGGTGGGGGAGGGGGGTTGATCCCAGGACCTTGAGATCATGACCTGAGCCAAAGGCAGATGCTTAACTGACTGAGCTACCCAGGAGCCCCTATTAAACACATTTTAAAAGAAATAAGAGTGTTCAAGTAAAAAGTTTATGAGTAAGGTTGAGGAATTTTTCCAGAGACTAGGAAAAAAATACATATATATGTATATATTCATGTGTATATGCAAGATGGAAAAGATAAAATATAAAAGAAGCTAATTCTAGGAGGTGAAACACCTGAATGATAGGCATTCCAAGAGAGGAAACTGAGGACACAAAGCAGGAATTCAGCGAAGAAATAATTACAACCTTCCGAGTTTTTAGTTTAAAAGGGCCCACTGAGGACTAGCACAATGCATAAAGCGATCACCCAGGCACATTAGAGATAAATGTCAGAGTCCTGGGGAAAAAGAAATAGTCTCAAAAATTTCCAGAGAGAGAAAAAGAAGCCTACGTGTTAAGAATCAAGAATCAAATTGGCGCCAGAGGTCAGCTCGGCCCTGGAAGCTGGAACACTAAAAAAGAAATAGCTTCGGATTCTGAAGGACAATTAGTTCCAAAAAGGTATTTTATTCAAGGAAAACTATTATTTAAATGTGAGTAAAGACCGAATGGGCATTGTGCAGAGAAGCAAGGCTCCACTGAACCGCCATACACCCTTTCCTAGGAAGCCTTCGGAATCTGTATTCCATCATCTTTCTTTCACGCAAATACAAAAAAAAAAAAAGAAAAAAGAAAAAAAGAACGGAAGGGAGAAGGAGCGGGCCCCAGCAGGCGCAAGGTCGCGGCACGTGCTCGTCCCGCAGCGGAGAGGGCCACAAGGCCCCCCGGGAGCGCTCCTGGCAGCCCCTCAACCTCGGTCTGGAAGAACAGCCGCAGGGGCCCCCGCTCCGTGGGACACCGCGCAGCCCCGGGCACCTGGCTCCAGCCGTCCCCATCGGGGCGCCGTCTTGCTGGATGACGGCGGCAGGAGCCACAGGCCAGGGCGGCGGAGGACCGACCCTCCCGGGAAGGTGCGCGCGGCGCCGTGAGGACCGACTGCACGACGTGGCTGCGGTGCGAGCGGGTCCCCAGGGCCGGGCAGGGAGAGGATGGACGCGGATGCGCTGAGCCAGCGCGCGTCGCCTCGCAGGTGGCGGGTCAGGCTGCAGGCGCGGCGGCGGGAGGGACTTCCAGAAGGCCCCTCCGGCCCGATGCCGGCACTTGCCCGCGCGGGGCCAACGGGGCCGAGGGGCACCTGCAGGCGCTCGAGGCCCCTCCTCCCAGGCTCCTCCCGCCGCGGGCAGCCCTCCTCGCCGCTCACGGGGTCCTCGCGTGTCCAACGCCCCAATCAAGACCAGCCGGTGGCGGCGCCTGACCCTTCCCAGGCCAGCCCCGGCACGCGGCGGGGGCGGGGGGCGAAGGTCAGTGGCTGGAGCTCCGAGCAGGGGGGCGTCCAGGGGAGCCGGGGCCGGGAGTGAGGGGCGCACGCGCCGCTGCGCGTCCAGTCCAGCCACGACGGCCTTTGCGGGCCGCAGAGGGCCGGGGAAGCGTGGTGAGGGGCGCGAGCGCCCTCCCGGCCCCAGCCCGCCTTCAGCGGCCGCAACGCGACGGTGCCTGGAGGACCCAGTGTGCGGGCGGGCACTCCGGCGTCCCCTTGGTGGGCGCTGCCGTCCTCGGGGCCCGGGGCTCCGCCCTGCAGCGTCCGCCTCCAGGAGCTGCGAGTTAAGGCCCCTCGTGCCAGCCCGGCCCCCTGCTCCCAGTTACTGCCGCGCACGGTTTCCTAACTGCGGCTTATTACGCGCGCGGAGCTGGGCGCCCGCTGCCCTGTCCGTGTCTACCTATGTGGGTCTGCAGGCCCCGGGAGCTGCCGACGCTGCCCCCCGCTTCCCGGGGCGCCGGGGAGACTGAGGACAGAGCCGGACCGCCCCAGCTCGGTAGGTGGCACAGCTCGGGAGCACGGGGACCCCACGGGGACCCCACGCACGGCTTGTCCGGGACGTCTGCAACACGGCAGATCTCCCACCTGCCCCCGGAGTCCTGGGGCGAGCGCAGAGGCCTTCCCCGGCTCTCCCGCCGTGCCCATGGTCTCGTGAGCACCTTCCTCTCCTGGGGCTGTGTCCTTGAGATAGCCCCGGGGTAGGGACGCTGGACGAAGGGAACACTGCAAGGACAGGGGACGGTGAGGAGCCTCGGATTGCCAGGTCCCGCGCACTGGCCATCCCGCGGCCGCGTCCCCTCCCTGACTTCCTGCAGCCTCCCTCCCTGTGTGTAGCTGTTACTGGTCAAGAGATCGAAGAGTTCGGTTCGTCCTTCGGAGGGTGAGCAGGGATACTTTCCTTTTCATTTCCTAGACCAGAGAGATGCCCCATGCGTATTTAGTTCAGTCTCCTGTCATGCCCGGAGTGACTTCTGTGCGGGTCATGGCCCAGGCACCTGCGCTCTGAGGTGGAATGGGGTCCGTGCACATGACCTCTAAGAGTTCAGGAGGTAGTAGGGAGGCAGTGTAACTGCAACCACGGGATACTGGATAGAAGAAAAAGGTAGAGGTTACAGTGGTGCGGGGTGCATCTCAAACTCAGGAGTGAGGAGTTTTTGGAGACTTTTGAAGAATGAGCAGCAGTTTGCCAGAACTTTAAAGTTGGAGGACAGATCATAGCACAAAGGCATGAAACGGCTCATTTCTTTAGTCAAATGCAAGGGATTTCCTACCGTTTTTTACTATGGTGTGAATATGATTTGGGATTTGACAGGGGATAGGGACAAAGAAGCAGTGGAGAGTGGGTTTGGGGATGTCTGTGTCAACTTTATGACCTTGGAAGTCTTGATAAACTCAAGTATCACGTCATGGAATCCTTCAACCGAACCTTGGGTAACTGATGTTTCAGTGTAGTTCGAATTTATCTAGGCCTTCCTTAATTAGTCCTAACATGTTCACAGTTCACTCTTGTTCCCTGTTCTTAACAATTCATTGTTCTTAACTGTTCTTAACAATTCATTCCAGTCTCTTGCATTTTTAAAAATTTTGTTAGTTAACATAGAGTGTAATATTGGTTTCAGGAGTAGAATTCAGTGATTCATCCCTTACACAGAACACCCAGTGCCTGTCACAAGTGTCTCCTTGATGTCCGTCCCCATCTGGCCCATTGCACCCCCCTGCCTCCATCAATCTTCAGTTTGTTCCAAGTTAAGTCTTAGGGTTTGCTTCCCTCTCTCTCTCTCTCTTTTTTCCTTTGTTTTTTCTCCCTTCACATGTGTACATCTCTTTTCTTTCTTAAATTCCATCTATGAGTGAAATCATATGGTATTTCTCTTTCTCTAACTGACTGACTTTGCTTAGCATATTACACTCTAACTCCATCCATGTCATTAACATGTGGCAAGATTTCATTCTTCTAATGGCTGAGTAGTATTCCATTGCATACATACATACCACATCTTCTTTATCCATTCGTCTGTTCGTGGACATGTGGGCACTTTCCATAGTTTGGCTACTGTGGACACTGCTGCTATAAACATTCGGGAGCACGTGCCCCTTCGGATCACTACGTTTGTATCTTTGGGGTAAATACCCAGGAGTGCGATTGCTGGGTCGTAGGGTAGCTCTATTTTCAACTTTTTGAGGAACCTCCATGCTGTTTTCCAGAGTGGCTGCACCAGCTTGAATTCCCACCAACAGTGTAGGAGGGTTCCCCTTCTTCTGCATGCTTGCCAACATCTGTCGTTTCCTGATTTGTTAATTTTAGCCATTCTGACTGGTGTGAGGTGGTACCTCATTGTGGTTTTGATTTGTATTTCCCTGAGGATGAGTGAACATCTATTCTCATTTTAACTCTTTGGTATTTTTCAAAAGTTTTGTTTTGGATATGCAATTCTGGATTCCAGAAGGTTCCTGGAATCTTGGGTCTCTAGATTACCTGGATTCAGGGTATCTTTGGCTGTTTCTTGTTTTGTTTTGTTTTTTGTTTGTTTTGCAATGGTTTTATTTATTTGAGGGAGAGAGCACAAGCAGGAGGAGGGGCAGGGGAGAGAGAGAAGCAGACTCCCCATGCTGCCCTTGATCCCAGGACTCCAGGATCTTGACCTGAGCTGAAGGCTGATGCTTACCCAACTGAATCACCCAGGTGCCCTAGGGGCTGCTTTTGACCATTGATGTTTATGCTAGGTGATGTAACAGAAGTAACTTTTTTTTTTTTTTTTTTTTGCAATTGATACTGATCTATGGGGGAACCACAGGCAAATCACAAATATTTAAAATTGCTACTGTGTTTTCATCTAATGGTTACCAGTAGTATACTGGGTCACTCTAATAAGTATATAATTATATCTTCAGTTTTACCTACAGGATGGATGTTGATTTAGATATGTTCTTGTTTTCCCGTATACTGCTATTTTGAAATTTCAGAAGTAATTTATGATTAACTTACAGACTAAAACAAACACCAAAATCCCTCAAATAATATTAGATGTCATTCCAGTGTTAAAAGTTGACATCTAAGGAATCTTATTCAGTGGTGATGTCTTTTATATGATTAAATAAAATAACTTCCTAGCATCTTGAACACTCTGTGGAATGAAGTATACATTATTTTCCTCTTCTTTCTTTTAAAGATTTTATCTATCTGAGAGAGAGCTCCAGAGTATGCAGGAGTCAGGGGGAGGGCAGATGGAGAGGGACAAGCCGACTTCCTGGTGAGTGTGGAGCCTGATGTGGGGCTTAGTGTGGGGGTTCCCTCCCAGGACCCTGAGATCATGACCTGAGCCGAAGGCAGACACTTAACCTACTGAGCCACCCAGGTGCCCCTCTTTTCCTGTTAAAAGCTAAGAGGTATCACTAACTAATCAAGAAAATTTCTAGCTAATTGAGAAATGCAAGAAACAAGGAATATAGGTTTTGACAATATGCTTTAATTTTGCACAGAAACACAAGTCTTTTAAAAATAATATGAAGTATTTTAAAGGGTGAAGATTTTTTGCTGTTCATATAATAATCCTTAATAAAGTCATTACCTTCATTGGTATTCTGAGCAGTGCATTCTTGTTTCAGGATCTGAAGCCATGGGTGAAATTAGTGCGATAGAGTCCTGTGCATATGGTGAGAACTTAATAAATAGTAATTGATTGATGAGGTGTCAGGCCAGCTTTATTTTCCTCCCTTTATCAGGCTGTATTGAGGCTAAAATCTCGACTGGAAAAATACAACTATTCAGTTGTTACACTATGCCCATGCGAAAAATTAAGTGAATTTAAAGATCACTTCTTTTATGAGAATTGAGTCAACTTGATTTGTGTACATAGACCCCTCCAGAATATAGGCAAACTTGTCTCCAGTTAGCACGCCTCTGGTTATGAGATCACCTTATTATTTCCCAGACTGTATCTTAACTTTATATTAAGGAATTTCCATTTGACCAGGGTTAAGTTTTGCAGATCATGAGAATTTATAAGCTAACAGTTATTCACAAAGGCTATGTCAAAAGAAACAGTTGTCACAAGGTGTTGAAGATGACTGATTAGTACTATAATTCTTTTCAATTTTTAATGCTGACTTTGCCTACTGTAGCATTTTATATTACCTTTCAGAAGTAAAGACTTAGTCAGTATGATTAATTAGCATCAGCACAGTATGGTAGGTAAGGGAATAGTCTTCGGAACCAGGTGTCTGGGCTCGAGTCCTGGGTGTGCCACTTTCTACATTAAGACCCCAGGCATGCTATTTAACCTCTGTGCCTCAGTTTCTTCTTTTGTAAAAAACAAAACAACAAAAGTATTTTATGGTATAGGTATGAAAATTGAGTTAATGTTTGTAAAGCTCTTAGAATAATCCTTGGAACATCGTGAACTCTATGTAAATGTTTTTCCTGTAATAAAATAGGTAAATGAATAAATTCTCAGTAACAAAGTTCTTACAATCCTGACAATTATAAAGAGGGAAACAATGAATCATACACACCAAAAGAAAAAAATTTCATCACCAAGATATAACATTTTGTGAAGCAGTATTTCAGAATTTTCTCTAGATATATATGAAAAGAATAATCAGTACCTAGAAAGGAAAGCAACTTCATAAGAAGTATTATTGTACATAGTTTCTAAAAATAAAAAAAAACATTAAATGCAATTTTATTTGAATCTAATAAATGAGAGTGTAATTGATGGAATTGGCAAACATATAAATGGTTATTCAGCACAAGTTAATGTTTATTTTTTTTAAGATTTTATTTATTTATTTTTATTTTTTACTTTTTAAAAGATTTTTATTTATTTATTTGTCAGAGAGCGAGAGGGAGAATGAGCAAGTACAGGCAGACGGAGTGGCAGGCAGAGGCAGAGGGAGAAGCAGGCTCCCCGCCGAGCAAGGAGCCCGATGTGGGACTCGATCCCAGGACACCAGGATCATGACCTGAGCCGAAGGCAGCCGCTTAACCAACTGAGCCACCCAGGCGTC
>PISX010030101.1:0-19146 GCA_004024625.1 Mellivora capensis | reverse complement strand
ATATGTTCTTTTGGTTTAAAGTTCAATTATTTTTGGACTAGATTATACTTATACATGGTATAATTTAAAAATAGAAGAGTATACAGTGAAAAAATTTTCTTTTTGACCCTGTTCTCCTGATATTCATTTCCCTAAAATGAGAGTCCTTTCAGAGATGTTCTGTATGTATGTGTAACTGTAAATTAAATATATAAAAATACGCATATATAATATCCATGTAGTACATTACATACAAATAAAATTTCATCCATTTTACACAAGCAGTAGTATACTACAGGCCTGCTCCTTAATTTTTTTTTTCTTTTTGCCTAACAATATCTAGGAGATTATTTCAGTTAAAAAAAGTTCCTTCATTTTTAAATTGCTTATAATATTCCACTTTATGCATATGCCACTAATCCCCTATTGAAGAACATTTGAGTCTTGGGCCAATATTTCACTATTACAAACAATGTCTAATAAAGAACTTCGAACTGGAGTCACTTTGGGCACGTGCGAGTCCACTGCACATGCTAAACAAGAGTCTAGGGGGTCGCTCGGAGTATGGTCAAGTTCACTATAGGAAGAGTTATATTTCCTTACTAAGGTGGAAGGTGTTTGTTATTCCACGCATACAGGTGTGTGATAATCAATAACTACATAAATGCTTTTCTGTAATCGTATATATGTAAGGGCTTGTAGACTTCAAAAAAAAAAGAAGGTTATGGCATAGTTGACTGACTCGGGGTGAGAGATGCTTGCATATGAGCAGACATTTACTCAACAGAGTGAAAATTCATTCCTAAAGAAAAATGGTTCATTACTTCATGGAAGAACTTCCCCGGAGATGCGCTGATGCATTTGACCCTGAGTAGGATTACCGTACAATTCTTGTTTAAGAATGTTGTCATATAAAAATGGCTGTAATGGTTCTGTTGCCATTGAGTATATCCAGGAAATGGGCAAAGGGAATTTTTAAGATCTATATGTAAAGTGTAATGTAAATTAAAATCGTACAGAAAGAACTGCAGAGCTCTAAGATGGAGTGGAATCAAGTGGTTTAAACACTTACATCTTCAGAGCTTCTGCATTGGTAGAATATACGATGAATATGGAGATAAACATTAATAAATTGCATGGTACTTTATATTTTTCTGAGTTATTGAGTGGGCAATTACTATTTCCAGGAGTGGTTCTAGATATTCTAAGGTGACATGAAGAGTATAGAAAAAATAATTCATTTATATGTCTAGATAAACAAACTTAAGGAGGGTAACATGGCAGAATCAAGAAACATATTTAAGATTATTCTGCTTAGGGACGCCTGGGTGGCTCAGTTGGTTAAGCGGCTGCCTTCGGCTCAGGTCATGATCCCAGTGTTCTGGGATCGAGTCCCGCATCGGGCTCCTTGCTCAGCGGGAAGCCTGCTTCTCCCTCTGCTTCTGTCTGCCTGTGCTCGCTCTCTCTCTCTCTCTGACAGATAAATAAATAAAATCTTAAAAAAAAAGATTATTCTGCTTAAAGCACATTACATAAATAGTAAATAATAAATGAAGTTTGTGAAAAGCCATGTAGGCTTTTGAAATTTGGGTCACTGCTGAGTTTGATTTGCTGTCCTAATATTCTAATTTATTAATTATGCATTCTTCAAGGATCTTTGTTGGTTTTTTTTCCTGGCTACTTTCTGTTTCATAGTTATTAGCTGTAGAATCTATGGTTATTGGACTCTAGATTCCACACCAAAGTCACTTTAGTTAATAAAAATGTGAAATCTCTTACCCGGAAATATAGATGGCTTCTTAGTTTATTTGTATTATATTTGGAATATAATCATTACATGAAAAGAGTGATACTACCATATTTTGGTCATTGTATCATATTAGCTACTATGTACTAATCCCTGTGAACTCCGAACTGGAGTTTTGAAGCTCCTGTCCTGCACTTTCCTCAAAATGAATCTATCCATCTCACAACCTCTGTTCTGACACATCTGAGTTCCTGCCATTGCCAGCTTGAGGCTCTCCCTCAAAGTCTGATTACAGCAAGGTTGGCTAATTGATATGTAGGCTTTTCAGCAATTTATGACCCATGTTGCTTGACTTGTTCTCGTGTGCATAACCCTTGACTGTCAGTGTCCAAGAGCTCTTGTTTCCCGTAGATTTTCCCAGTTTGCTGATATTGACTTTGAGGTTACATGTGCATCTTTCTGGTTCAGCTGGCCCCAGAGTAGCTATGTCCTTTTTTGGTCCCACCTCGTTTGTCTGCCTCTTCACTTCTCACTTTGTTCTGCTTTCTCTCTGCTGCAGAAGGAAGAAACAAAATAGAAATAAACACATTTTTAGGATGCGATCCTACATGTAGCTCATTATTATTTCATTCTTTTATGGGTTGTGATGTTTTTACGGAATGCTTATGTGTACAGGTAGTTTGCTACCACAAATTAATCCATTTATAAAAGCACAATGAAACAAACTATTTTTACAAAGTTACCATGTCTCTGAGTCAGGAATTCACTTTTACATGTTCTAGTGAAGTATGCGATGGTGTTCATCAGAGTTCTGATAATGTTCACCCATGGGTTTGGAGGTAAAATTGAAAGCAGTAAGAATTTGGGGTTCACTTTGGTACCCTGGGGAGTTTTCCTTGAGCAAGAACTGCTGGAGTTGATGGGGCGGTGGGAGCTTAGACACAGCATCTTACATGAAATCTTCCACACCCTATGTACTAGTTGGCAGGTGTCATGATTCTTACGTTATGGCTCAGAAGATCGAGGTGCGGAGATTCAATAACTTGCATGGGGACACTGAATGTATGGTAGCCCTGCCGGAGAGGGATCTGCGTATCATTCCACCCAAGGGCTCATACTTCTCTGAGTCTCTCTGATTAAGTAGTTTCAGATAATGCTGCGGCAGCCCGTTCTTTGTTCACAGCCATTGATTGTTAATCAAGGAGGGGGAAGGGATCATAGTGATGTTTAAAAATAGTTGGTCATTTAAAAGTCATACCTGTACATTCTGCTTTGGTCGTTTCTCATAAATTTGTCAAAATGATATGGTAAAATTCTTTTAAAAACAGGAGATTCTAGGCTAATTTAATTTCTGTTCTTTCACCCCAATATTTTTTTTTATACTTTAAAAGAATGTAGAGTGATAGCTTATACATTCTGAAGCTCAGGAAACATTTCTATTTTAAAATTAAATTAATATCTTTGATTTCTGGTTTCAAAAATGTATTTTTCCCCAAAAAACATATTATTAACATTGTTTTATTACAAAATACAGAAAAATTGAAATTCTTGTTGCTTATAATTTACTTAGTATATGTGACTTGCTTCCTTTTAATATTATACATTTATTTCCTATGTCCTAGTTAGAAAATGGTGAATGTCGAAGTACATATACAGTCAGTTCACAGTTTGAGATTACAGATGCCTTTTCTATGAAAAATGCATATTTTCTAATTTTTTGGTTTATAAGCCTCAAAGTCTATTTTACTCTTTGATGAGGACTAGTTCTTAAATTAAACCAATGGATTAGTGCATGAAATCTGTTGAAAGCTCTTTCTTTGCAATATTCTGAAGCTTCCTAAATAAACATCTGGTGTTCACCCTACATTTTTAAAATAACTTTTTATTTTGAGATAATTGCAGAGTCACACGCAGTCATAAGAAATAATAGAGAGAGATCCTTTTGGACTCTTCACCCAGTTTCCCCCAGTGGTAGCATTTTACGTAACTACTGTTCAGTATCACAACCAGGAACTGACATAAACAGAATCTGCATACCTTATGCAGATTTCACCAATTTTTACATATGTGTGTGTGTGTGTAGGATCCCTCATGCCACAACCACCTCCCTCTCTCCTCACCTAACCCCGGGTACCACTGGTCTCATCTCCATGTCTGTATAGTGTTATCACTTCAAGAATGTTATATACATGCATCTTCCTTTCCCCCTCCATAAAGCATAGTATCTGAAAATAAGAACAACTACAAGAAAAAGGGCAAAGGATTCTTAATATTTGAGCCTACATTATTAGGTGTTTTAAGGTTTTCTTTGAAAGAAAGGCAAAGCAATGTTCCTTAATTCACTAGGTAAATTATTTTCCCTGGGCATAAATTACAGTTTTTATATACTAAAATACTGAGTATAAATCTGTATAGTTGACATATTAAAAAATGCTTGTAATTCAGCCTTCCACTTAAAATATCACCTTTTCAGAGAGACTATTTCGAAGATTCAAACTACAGCAGTTTCCAAGTTATTCTCAACCTCATTGTCCTCTATTTTCAAGAGAGCATATGGACATTTTATGATTTGTTTCTCTCCCTCTCCCTCTTTACCCTTTTAAGCTCCATGAGAGTAGGGACAGTATTTGTACTTTTCATTTTATACTTCCAGTGCCTCGACATAAAATGTTGTTGTTGCATGACGGGCATTTCATAGGTCTGAAAACATACCCATATTTGTTTGTTTACTTTGATGATACATTTTAATTTCTAATGGTGCCCTGACTGTGCCTGAGTTTTGATGTATAGTGCTGAAGTGTTTGAATAATTTTACTATAATTTAGTCAGCCAGTGACTTGTTTGGGAACATTAAATCCCCAGGAGGCATTCCCTAGTCAGGTCTGTTTGAAGGCATCCAGTAGTCTGTGAGTTGACAGAAGCCTAGAACATCGATCACTTGCCTCCTTTCATAGAATTACTTCTAAGAGTTTGATCCGATAGTAGATTTCCTGGGTTTGAAGCCTGTCTCTATCATTTATTAGCTGTGTGGCCTTGTGCAAATTAGCTAACCTCTCTGTATCTTGGTTTCATAATCTGTCAGATAAGGACATTAATAAGACCTATTTTATAGAGTTGTTATAAGAATTAAGTGAGACAGTGTCCTAAAAGTAGTTAGACCACTTCCTGGCACATAGGAGATGTTTAATAATAATGCCAGCAATTATTATTCAGTGGGAGAAAGTTAGTATCTGTTTTATTCACACATTAAGCAGTTGAAATAACACAATTTATGGCATACATCTAATCAGGTAGTAATGTATCATAAGAATTTTATCTATAATCAGAAAATGGATTTCAGGTTTATTTATTTCCTCTTACTACATTAGGTGGTTTTGTGAACATCAAATAGTTTGGAAAGTGCTGAAAGGAAATGAAATCTGAGAGGCCTGGGAACATATTCTCTTGATTGTTGGTTGTAATTCTTGCTCTGAATGAGAGAGGTCACCTTGGAACATAGACTGGTCTTATGTTGTCCATGAAAATTATGATCACTACCATGAGTTTCCCAGACATTGGTTAAATGCTGATGGTGAGAGACAGTCATGAAGCGGATTAGGATGTTACTGCTGTTCGGTTTTAGCTTCCCTTACTCTTCCTCTTAGAGCTCTCTCTTTGTTCTTTCTGTCTCAGCTGCCTGGATTCTCTGCTCCCTGCCCTCTGCACACCACCTTATAAACATTTTCTATACCACCTATGAATGTGAGTTTGCTACTGATTGGCTAACTCCTTAGACTGAGCTAGTCCCTGTGATATCTCCCTCCCCTGTAGCAAGAAGTTTACAAGAAGTTGCAAAGAAATGTTCGGGAGGTTCCATCTACATTTTACCCATCCTCCCCTAAAATTAACATCTCAAGTAACTGTAGTATAATGGCAATACCAGAAAATCAACATTGGCACAACCCACAGAGCTTATTCTATACATGTTTGTGTTTGTGTGTGTGTGTGTGTCTGGTTTGTGGATTTTAAAAAATCACATGTGTAGTTTTGTGTACCATCACTACCTTGAACTGTACCATTGCCATAAGGCTCCCTGTGCTACTCCTTGATGGCCCACACCCAACCCTCCCCCTCTCTGTGATCCCTGACAGTTTGTTCTCCTCTTTATAATTTTGTTACTCCAAGAATATCATGTAAATCGGATCATATGGTATGTTACTTTTTGAGATTGGCCTTTTCCACCCAGCTTAATTCCCTTGAGGTTCGTCTGTCAAAAAGTTTGTTGTGTACATTAATAGTTTGTTTCCTTTTTATTGCTGAGTCATATTCCTTGGTCTGGCTGCCTCACAGTTTGTTAAACTATTCACCTGTTGGAGGATGTTTGGGGCGTTTCCAGTTTTTGACTGGTACTAATAAAGCTGCTGTGAACACTCATCTACAGATTTCTTTGTGAACATAGATTATAATTTTGGGGGAATAAATGCCCAGAAGTACAATTGCTCGGTTATATGGTAAGACCACTTTTTAGTTTTTACTTATTTATTTATTTTTCGTTTTTTAAAAGAAGCTGTCAAGCTCTTTACCGGAGTGGCTATATCATTTTGCATTTCCGCCAACACTGTATAAGTAATCTAATTCTTTCTTTTTAAAATTTAATTAATTTATTTAAGTAGTCTCTTTACCCAACATGGGGCTAGAACTCACAACACTGAGATCAAGAGTCCCATGTTCTTCCTCCCGAGCCAACCAGTACCCCCATGAGTAGTCTCATTTCTCACATCCTCACAATTATTTGGTAGTGTCACTGATTTTTTTTAAATTTTAGCCATTATGATGGTGATCTGTCATTGTGATTTTAATTCACATTTCCCTAATGGCCAGTGATGTTGATCATCTTTTCATGTGCTTGTCATTTGTGTATCTTCTTTGGTGGAATGTCTGCTCATGTATTTTGCCCATTTGAGAGTTCTTTACTTTTCTAGCTATAACTTGTCATCAGATGTGTGATTTGCAAATATTTTCTCCCAGTCTGTGTTTTGCCTTTTTAACACCTAATGAGGTCTTTCACAGGAGAAAAATTTTAATTTTGATGAGGTTAACCTATCAGTTTTTCCTTCTTACCTATTTTGTTTTGAAAAAAAAAAAACAAAACTGGCATGCCGTTCGGAGTTTGTTGAAATTCTTGGAGCTGTGGGCTTGTAGTTGTCATCATGTTTATAAAAATTCCAGCCATTATTTCTTTATTTTTTTCTCTTCTCCTTTTGATACCATTTATATGTATACTAGATGCTTGATATTATCCTATAGGTCACCGTAGCCCTGTTTATTTTTACTCGCTTTTTCCCCCTTCTCTGTGCTTCATTTTGGGTAGTTCCTATTGCTATGCCTTCAAATGAACTGATCTTTCCTTTGGAAGTGTCTAATATACTAATATGTATCTACTCTACTTTTCATTTCAGGAATTGTAATTTTCATCTGTGGAGATTCCATCTGGATTGTTAAAAAATTCTTCCACTTCCCTTCTAATCATGTTCATGTATTCCTCTCTCCTTCTAAAAATGTAGGGCATATGTATAATAGTTGTTTTAACATTCTTGACTGCTGGATCTATCATCTCTGTCATTTGGGAGCCATATGCCTGCCAGCTTTTAACTGGATGTCAGTCATTATGACTTTCATGTTGTTGGTTGATGGATTAAATTTACTTTTTTTTTTAAAGATTTTATTTATTTATTTGTCAGAGAGAGAGAGTGAGAGAACGAGCACAGGCAGGCAGAGTGGCAGGCAGAAGCAGGCTCCCTGCCGAGCAAGGAGCCCGATGTGGGACTCGATCCCAGGATGCTGGGATCATGACCTGAGCCGAAGGCAGCCGCTTAACCGACTGAGCCACCCAGGTGTCCCTTAAATTTACTTTCTTTACATAGTGTTGGATTTTGTACTGGCATGAAGTTAAGTTGCTTGAAGGCCTTTGAAGCCTTTTCAGTCTTGCTTTTAAGTTTAGTTAGGGCAGTTGTTTGCACAGTAGTTGTTGAAAAGAATTTTATAATTCATTGAATTACTTTGCGACTTTTGTTGGCAATCAGTTGGCCTCTGTTCTGTTCTATTGATTTGCTCCTTGCCCCAGTACCACAGTGTCTTGATTATTGTACCTCTTTATTGAGTCTTGAAACCAGGTAGTGTGACTTCTCCAACTTTTTTCTCTTTTGAGATTGTTTTGTCTTTTCTGGAACCTTTGCCTTTATAAATACTCTCTGGAATCAGTTTGCCAATTTCTATAAAATATGCAGCAAAGTTGAGAATCACCGGACAGACCTTGGTAAAAATCCATGCTTTCTGATATTTCTTAGAAGTTGTTTTGTGGGCCTTCTCTAGAAAATACTCCTTAGGAAGACTGGGCTTCATTCTACTTGAACTTCCATATTTTAATTTCTAAAAAGTTGCTGTAATATGTATACTATCATATATTATATTATTATATATGGACTAATAAATACTTTTCTTTAGGTCTTTGGGTATATTTGTTGCCTTGTCTCTTTTAGTGTCTTTGGTAGTACTGAATTATTATTGTTACAACATTGAGAATATAAGTGTTGATTTAGTAGGAGAAAAACAGAAAGTAACATAGCACATCACTGATTAAATCTGTCAACAAAGGACATATACGTATACGAGAATTAAGCTTTTTCCTCTGTAGTATCAGAATTGATCTTCCTTCTGCTATGTTACAGTTTCTTGACAGGTATCAGGGAAATATTCAGGGACACAGTTTTTATGGCACTGTAATTAATGAAATATCAATACTATAATGAAGTGGCATTCTTGCTTTATATTTCCAAATGAGCTTGAGTTTTCAAAAACTTCAAATAGGCTACTTTTTTTTTGCTGCTATCTTGAAATATTTGCTTTAATAATGTTACATTTCTTGGTTATTTTAAATGATTTTTTCCCCTAGAATTTACCTAACCAAATTGCAGTATTCATTTTTACAATTATTTCTGAGTTGTGGTTTTACATATATAAAACATTACCCACAATTTATGACTCCAGTTAAGTAAATTGGTCCTTTTAGTCTCTTGTAGTAAATGCATGTAGATGTTATGAATAAGATCTTACAGGAACTTTTATGTCATTTTAATGGGTTCATGTTTGTATTAAATAACGCAATTGCAACTTTTAATTTCAATTTGGTGTGTTCACAGAATAAAATATTTGAATTAGCAAATGAATTAGGGCACCTCAGGACAGTGATGGAAAGAACTAAGAACTATATTCATTTTATTAGAGTGATCATATTGTTTTATGAGAAAACAAGCCATTTTGCTCTGGATGGCAATTATTTGCGGTAAAGAAGTACCTTGGAATTATAGATCATTTTTCAGTTTTATGGGCATTTCTGTCAGCTGAAAATAATTGCTGATTTGGGCTTTCCTTGGAGCAAGAGGTGGAAATTATTTTATTAACTTTGTATGGAGGCATCTTTTAGTCATTAATTAGATATATTACTCTGGAAGCAGTGGAATAGTGTTTTTTTAGAAGTTCAGAATTCTGTAATAGAAGCACAATAAAAGAATAAGTCAGCTGGAGAAAAGCGCCACATATGTGGTTCAGAGAATCTGAGGCTGATGATGATTTAGAGGGCAGCTAAGTGCTAATTGTATGTGCTATAGACATTGAGTCAAAAGGAGTTCAAAGCCTGAAAGATCCTGGTGAGCTTGGTTTTTGTTTTAAAAGATAGTGTGTGATGTACTTATGATGCCCATATTGGGACCACAAAAAGACTTTCCAGTCCTTCCCACAAAATGATCATCAGCTAGAGTTCCCTTGCGTCTGATCCCCCACCCCATTCTGTTATATATAAGCATAGCTCTTGTGTTTCTGAAATTGGGAGGACTAGCTGAACTGGCTGTATATTGGTTTGTTATAGCCTTGTTCTGAAATGTGCTCCTGCCAGGACTCTTTGTTTTCTTCATATCCCCTGAAATTATGCTATGCCTTTAACCTTACGTTGTTCCAGCTACAAATAATAATAAGCAATCATTTTATGTCACTGAACTAGGTACCACACAGTGTTCTAGATACTTTCCATGTATTGACTTATTTGATCCTCACGTCAATTCTGTGAGATAGGGTAATAAAATTTTTTTCCATTTTACAGATGGAAAGTGAGAAAAACATTGTCAGCCAGGAAGTGACTGAAGTGAGCTATGAATCAGATTCTCTGCTCTTAATCCTATTCTTTTCTGTCTAACTTGAATTGGTTAAGAAACCCCAAGTAAATTTGTATTATCAGTGTTTCTTTAATATTATTAACAATGTCCTAAGTTTGACAGCTCCAACTTTGTGATTAGAGACCCTCTAAAAAGCTTGTTTGGTAATTTCTTTAATTTCCACTAGAGGTCAGTCTATCACCTGGCAATGTCAGTATTGTCTGCTCCCTGGTCTTAGAAGTGCAAAATTTCAAGTATACTAAGTTAAAGAAGCATGCTGTGAAAGAGACTTGGGTAGCAGAATAATTTTTGAATTAGAAACATAATCAGAGAGTCATCTTTATAGTAATAAAGGCATATATGACCATTAAAAGACCTAATATTGTCTGAATAGATTGTATTTGCAGAATTTAATCAAGACATCCTGGTACCAAAAAAAAAAAAAAAAAGATATCCTGGGAGATGATAACTGGTGTAGAAAAGGCTAACAACCTTGACCTTTCTTTATTGCCTCTAAACTAACCACACATTAAATATTAAACCAATTTTGGGTTGCTACTCTCCAAATCCCATTTAATTCATTCAAGGACATAGAATATACTCTGAGAGTAATGAAATAGTGAAATTACTAGTGTTCACTAATAGATACTCTCTGGTAATTTTAACACAATATGGGTCTGAGGATTTTTTTTAAGTAGCCCAGAGACTTTTATTTCTCAGCTTTCCTGTTTTAGAAATAACAAGGTATTGAATTACAATGCAGAAACCAGGAGTCTTCATTTAGAAGCAACATTTTCAGGCAACCTCTGTAGTTGGAAAAGAGGAGAGCCATATTTTGGAGGAATCTGCGTAGTTATTTGGAGAGTCCAGCACGGTCCTGAGAAGAGAGTAGTTTAACCAGGAATGTTAGTTCTGTGTAAGAAATGGTTCTGGATCCTATAGGTTAAATAAAGTCTTTTAGGCAGTTTCTGTCTTCAAACAGACAGAAACAATCTGACTGGACTTCAGATGTGTCACATGGGAAATGAATGGTGACATGCAGAAGAGGCCAGGCCAGGGAGGAAAGTTATACAGCTAGCTGGGTCAGCAGAGTTTGTAGGTCTGGACACGGAAGACGCTAAATTCAGGAGACTGCTGGAAGAGAGAGGAACAAGAGAGTCTTCCACATAGAGAAAGAGAGAGAGAGGGAGAAGCAGACAGGATATTGGGTTTCCAGGGAGACAAGTCACACCTAAGACCTGAGACCACCGAGCACGAAGGGAAGAACTGGTGATTCCTAACAGTCCCTTTCCCATGCTGTGTATTTAACACATGCCAGGTACTCTGCTAGGACACTTCGCATATATTATCTCATTTCCCTTTTATCTTAGAAGGCAGATTCGAATCCCCCTTTACAGACAAGATGACTGAGGCACAAAGAGGTTCAGTAACTCACCCGGGGTGGTATAGCTTGTGCTTGGCTGGACTGAGATTTGAACTCAGGGCTTTGTGACTCCTGCTGGGAAGCTGTGCTTCCTGATGCAGAAGGCATTTCTTTTCTGCCTCAGTTTTATGCTGCCTGCAGGGTAGGGATAGTCATAGGCTTACATCCAATGGGAAATTAACCCCATAGGTAAACCCCAATTACAGCAAAAGTAGAGGGTTATAACTTCCAGGGAGGTGGGAGTAGGGATATTTTTGTTAAAAATGTGAAGTTTCTTCACCTCTGCCTATATTCACAGTAAAGACCTATATTCTCCATGTAGCAGTGATTAGGTGGTGGTGAATTTATCCCTTGTACTTCTCACTACTTTGTTGTTTTTTTTTTCCTCTCCTAAAATCCACTAATTATCTTACTAGGTGTTCTCTCTGTTGGCTTGGTTTTTCATAAATGGCACTACTGGAGGTGCCCTCTCAAGGACTTTCTAGAGTCTTAATAGGAAGAGTAGTGGGCCAAGCTAAAAGGAAGTTTAGGGATCACTAATTTGGTCTGTCAGTATACTTTTGTCACTTTATTTTTACACCTGCAGGCAGCAGTGCTTCTGAGATCTTTTGGTCCTTTAAAGATAGCTTTGATCCTGGATCTCTTTCTGCTTGGGATATGTTTTTGAAGGGCTGAGGACAGAATGTCAGCTTTCTTCTCCCAAAGGCACCCGTTGCTGAATTTCCCCTATAATCTGGGGCTTTCATCATTTCCTCCATGTTGATGGTGGCACCAGACCTGGGGAATAGCGTTTATCTTTTGTTTTTTGACCTAAGTGACTGGTTAATGGTGAAAGGGCCATCAGCTAAGAATGCTTTTAATAAGGCCCTCTTTTTTGTGGTCTAGCCAGGGTCTATCTATGGTCAACTGCAAAAAGTATTCCCCAAGTTCTCTCACTTTTTTCATCTGAAGTTGCTTGAAGGTGATTCTTAGGAAGAGTACATCCACATACTGTACAAGGGCAAGCAGAAGCTGTATCTCTTTATATAGCTTTTAATCTCTTGGTTGAAACTTTGATTTATTTTGACAAAATAATATAGAATTCTTAACCCAGCAGTATCATGTGACACTGGATCCACAAGTGCCAGAATTCCCTTCTAAGTCTGTAGTGGAATTCTCTAAGGTCAAAGTGCCTACTTTCTTCCAAGAGGATTTTGGGATTGAATTTACTCATCTATTTTCAATCCATAAATGTCCAAAGTGAGTTCTTGCTCCTATTTGCTATTTCATAGAGAAAGAAGACATTTGATGAGAATTTCGCTACCAACCAAATCTACAAACCTGCTTGTACCCAACCATTCTTCCTCAAATAGCTTCCCAACCTGCTTTCCTACTGGTTTCCACCCTTGATTCTCCTATATCCTACAACTAAAGTCATATTTTACAAAGATCAGATCATGTCATAGAGCTTACATATTACTTTACATTGCTCTTAGGATAAAGGCTGAAATCTTTAATGTAGACTACCAGCCTCCTTACGAGATGGTCCCTGGCCTCCCTCACCATCTTTGACTGACAACAGCATAGCCCTTCTTCACAGTCCAACCATCCTGGTCTCCTTTGGTTTCCTCAAGTCTGCCATGTTCCTGCCTGGATCCTCCTTTTGGAACACATTCTTTGCTTCCCCTAGTTAACTGCTCATGGTCCTTCAGATCTCTGCTCAAGTGTCATTCTTCAAGAAAAATCCCAATGTAGTCATATCTCTTTTAATATCAACTTAATTGCATTTTTTCTACATGTTTTTATTGTCAAAAAGTTCAGTTTCTCCCTGATGAGGACTCTCCCTTCACTTTATGTATTGCCTGAGAACCTGAAGGTTCCAAATGAGTGTTAGTTTCGGGTGCAGGTAGAGAGAGACTGGAAATCTGGAAAGTACAATACAGCTGTATAAAGATTTGCTGTTGAAGACTGATCCTGCATAGCCCAAAAGGGGAAATTATCTCTGACATTGTGATGACCTGCCCAAATTACAGAATGTGTCAGTATTTGACACTCATACACTAAGTCATCATTCCTCAACACATAATCTTGTTTATGGTGGTTATAGGCTAGGCTAGAGCCATTCGTCACTCCTCCTTCATGAGCACTTGGGTTGAGTTGAGCTTGAGTCACCAACTAAGACAGCTCCTGCCTAGCAAGTATTCTTTCAGTGACATTTGCTTCCCTTTTTGCCAGAAGACTTCAGTCATGGCCATGTCACGTTTACCCCAACAGGTTTCCTTGACTTTGAATCTCAAGGAATGCTCTCAGAAGGCCTATGGGCTTTGCATTCCAAGAAAAAAGGTAGTTATTTTTAGGTTCTACAGCTAAAGAAAAATTCTATTACATCCAGATATAGGATACTTACTCATCGTGCAGTCTGTCACTAAGGGAGGTAAACCCAAGAGACACTTTACAAAATAAAATTAGACTCAAAGACCATTTTGCCTCTCCCCATACTGAGAAGCACGACAGAAATTTCTAGCTAAAATAATTTAATCCATACCTTGTGGGCACTCTATTTAATCTCTGCTTTAGCAACCACCATTTTACTCACTTATTGATCTATTATCCTTGTGATTATTTGTTTAAAACCTGGCTTCCTCGCTATAAGTAGGTTCCTAGAAGGTACCAACTATTTCTGTCTTCTTCACTGATATATCCTCCATGCCTTTCAAAGTGCTTTGCACATAGTTAACATTCCATGCATATTTGATGAATGAATGTATTGTAAGTTTTTCAAAGTAGATTTTAATAGTAACAATGACTTCTAAAGATTCAGGAGATATTTAAAAAGTAAAGGCATATTAACCATATTCCCCATCATGGAACTAATTAAAACTCAACAAGCATAATGAAATACAAAGAAAAATTCTGCAAAACTAGGAAATGGCTCAGTTCTAGGTGTGGACTGGTATCTAAGAAGTATAGTGAAATATGGATCAAATCTAGGAGGATGCTAAAAGCTGATACACACTTCTCTGGTCTGTAAACAGAGTGTGAATTTCACTAAAAGGAAGTGGAAGGCTTTGAGTGTCCATCCTATGAAGTTTAGGAGTTGGAGCAGGCCATGTGAAAAATTGGAAAATCCCAAAGGGAGCTAGTTCCATATATCAGAATAGTGGGAAAGTAAGGATAAGGGAACAGTATTTTTTTTTTTTAATATTTGGCTTCTAACCTGTATTGAAGTGAGAGGGGAGAAAGGAAGAAGTGAGCTTTGCAGAAGTTGACCAGAATCAAATGAACAGAAATGAACAAGAAATAAATTAGCAAACCAAAGTTGGCCAAATTGCTTTACTCTAATTATACAGATGAAGTGCATTTCACATTAAGAATTATTTCAGGGGAAAAAATTATTTCAGGAAACAGAAATTCCAGAAAAATGCATCTCTGTTCACTCAAATAATATGAAGGGAACATAGAGTTTTTAAAAATTGGAATTAAGGAAAATAAGGCAATTCCCTTCTAGTGATGAGAATCATGGGCTATGAGGCTTTGGAGCTGTTGCAGCCACATTCCCTGCCTCATGAAGGTAGCTGGTCTGTCTGTGATGGTAAGAGCAAGTCAACATGTAAAAGCAGAAAAAAAAAAAGACAGGAGAAAAACCATCCTGGTTGAGACAAAAAGGCATGGCGATAGTGACATTCAAGTGTTACCAAATACGAAGAAGATTGTACTTTCATGGAGCCAAGCAGATCCCAGCATTTCCTGGAGGTTGGCCATATAATTTATACAAAACTATTTAGAAATTGTGACTTTTTTCTATTAGAGACCCTGTGATTTCTCAAAATCTTGTGATTCCATTGAGCTCAAGACATTTGAACAATAGGAAATGATTGCAGTATCCCATTGGCATTGGCTGTTTGATCCTAAATATCCACATAGTTCTGCTATTTTAAAAAAAATTTTATTTATATTCATTTAATTAACATATAACGTAATGTTGGTTTCAGATGTAGAGTTCAGTGATTCATCAGTTGCGTGTAAACCCAGTGCTCATTACATCATGTGCCTTCCTTAATGCCCATCACCCAGTTACCCTTTCTCCCTACACTTCCCTCAAGTATACTACCCTCTCCTCCCCTCCAGCAGCCCTCAGTTTGTTTCCTAGAGTTAAGAGTCTCTTATGATTTGTCTCCCTCTCTGATTTCATCTTACTTTACTTTTTCCTCCCTTCCCCTGTACTCCTCTGTTTTGTTTCTTAAATTCCACATATGAGTGAAATCCACAGTTCTGCTATGAACGCTTGTTTTGAAAACCTGAATTTCCTGCAGAGTAGCTGATATATTAGGAAACAATTTGAGCATAAATGAGTTTTGTATTTGCTTATGCACAATTTTGTCAGCAAGAAACACCAGGTGAACCGCAGAGCACTGCACCTCATTGGACTGAGCCGTGCAGAGTGTACAAAACGTCACCTCCACGCGCCTGGGATGTCTCCCAGCTACCTCACTTGGCGTGTTATGAGCCTCACCCACCTGCGGCTGCTGCCACACCCCTTCCCTCTGATTTCCAATAGCCTTCTCTCCGCGACTTAGCAGTTAGCTCATGAGCTCTGGCCTTCGGAACACTCACATTCACAAGCAAACTTCAGGTCTTTTTCAAAATAAGGTAATATACTTATGTATTTCTTAACCATTTAACATATATAAAGCTGGGCTACCATTTTTCTTAGGTTCCTATCTTGTGTGTGTGTGTCACTGACAAAGTTTTTGAGTATTGTGTCCCAAACTGCATTTCCCTCATAAGTCCTGTGTTTTCTAGTGTGTGATTTTTATAGTGTAGTGATTTTTAGGGACGTAGATGTCTCTGTATAGCAAAAATAACAACCTCTTTGAGCAAATCTATGCTGATCCTTTTTCCTTTTCATTTTAAGTTTATATAGTGCATCTGATTTACAAAATTTCTTGAACAAACACCCCCTGATGGCTGATGGAAATCTCTTTTTTCCTTTTGTTGCAGGTACTCCACTGCACCAAGTTAGCCCAGCATTTCCAGGGGTAAGCCAACTTCTCTAGTTCTTTACTGACAATTGGTTAGGCCTTTATAGTTCATATATACTAATGAATTAAGTGATTTTTCAACATTAAAATTTTGCAAAGAGCTTCATCTTGGAAAAAGACCTCAAATGCTACATGTTGAACTCCTCTGGACTTCTCTAGGCCTCTATGACTTAAGTTTCATTATACTGCTGATTCTCCATACATTTATTGTTATATGAAGAAAATACAATACCAGGTTTGTGGTGTGAAATACAAAGGTACAAGTAGCATGGGGTCGAAAGCCACATATTTATTATTTGGAAATGACTTATTTGGGAAGAAGTTAGCCATCTTTCTTTGAGGGTTTTGTCTACTACAGTGATGATTTAGGTTTACATAAAATCTTTCATGTTGCATGTTGAAGTTCTTTTTGAGGTTCTAACATGATATGCATAGATCCAAGGAGTCACAAGTGTATAGTCACCTTCTTAACATCTGACTTTAGAATGCTTACCCCGTACTCAGATTCTGTTCCCTGTTTTATTTCACTCAGTAGTTACCTTGTGAATTATTTCTGTAAAATATGAGGAGTAGGAATGTATATTTTGGCTTGAATACTTGGTTTAAGATTTACTTTATGTTAAAGTATAGACTTACAAAAAAGATTTATTTATTTATTTATTTGAGAGAGAGAGAGAGAGAGAGAGAGAGACAGACAGAGACAGAGACAGAGATAGCAAGAAGGAGCATGAGTGGGGAGGAGAGGGAGAGGCTGCTAAGGTTCCCTGCTGAGCAGGGAGCCTGATGTGTGGTTCAATCCCAGGACCCTGGGATCATGGTCTGAAGTGAAGGCAGATGCTTAACCAACTGAGCCACCCAGGCACCCCTGAAGTATAGACTTTTACTCTAACTTTAGAAGATGGGAATGTGGCCTTAAGTTGACATTTAAGAATTCTTTTAATTTTCTCTTTGAAAAAAAGTATCTTTGCCAGTTCAGCAGAGGGACATTACTGCCATGACCTTAAAATCTCCTCTTCTTCTTCACTCATTCTTCAGAGAATACATACTTGTTAAGTGCCTACTATGTGTTGTACTGTTTTATATCTGAATAATATGATGATGAGTAAAAACAGTACTGTCCTTCCTCCCTAATCCAGTGGGGAAGATAGACATTCATCAATTACTGACCAACATATGTAATTATAAATTGTGTTTAGTGCAATGAAGAAAAAGGCACGAGTTCCTTTGGAGGAGAAAAAACCAGGGAGACCTAATTTGGATAAGTGATTAAAAAAGGCCTTTCTGAGGAAGTGACATTTAAACTGAGACCTACAGGATAAGGAGTTTACCGGAAGGGAAAGGGGGTGGAAGGATTTCCAGGCAGAGGCAAGAGGTTTTGTGATATCATTTTATAGTACTTATGACCTTTTTAGATGCTTATATAATTAGGTACTAGTCTATGAGCAAGACAGTTTATAGAGCTGTGTTACTGAAAAGATGCATATAAATTACATTTTTATAAATGAATTCCTGAATTCCTGCAGGCTTACATTATATTCACTGTGCTATATCATCTGCATTTGATTGATGTTCAGTTACTTCAATTACTGCTAGATTGATCTTTCTAAAGCACAACTTTGATGATGCCTTTTCCTGCTCAGAAATCTTTACCAGCTCCCCAATTACCCAATAAAGTCCAGACTTCTTAGCCTTATGGTCAAGCTATTCCAAATTGGTCCTAGTTTCAATGTCCTCCTTCATCTTTAATTACTCCTCTTTGGGAAATACTCTGTGTTAGCCAACAGAATTTCTAGATGAGTATGGATGCTTTCTTATATGTCTGCCTTCACTTGTGTTAGCTTCTCTTTCCTTGCAATGTGTCTACCTTCTTCCAAGCTGGTCATGCATATTTCCAGGCCCATCTCAAATGTTCCCATCTAATCTCAGCATCTTTCTCAGATCCCTCAAGCTGTATGTCACTTCTTTCTCTTCGCACTTCTTATGGCATTTTATTTTTACTGTTCTTGAGGCACTTCTCCCTTCTTACTTTGTTTTGAAGTTATTTCTAGGCATGTCTTATCTTCCCAGCTAGACTTATAAGCTTCTTGAGGCCAAAGCCTGTGATGGGTAAGTCTTTGTTTCTCTCGCTGTGCCTGACACAGTCCTTTGCAAATGTAGCCTCCAAAGAAAAATTTTGGAAGGAATTTGTAAGTTAATTTTTGGTTGCTTGATTGCTCTTCAAAAGTAGTTAATGATTTCTAAACAGATGTTTACAGGGACTGAAATATAAATATATATAAGAATCTTTTGTAATGTTAGTCTTCCTAAATTCAGATTTTCTTACAAAGGGATGCTACTTGTTTGGGATGCTTATATATCTTTTTGCCCATTTCAGTGACATTGATACACAGAGATTATTTTAGATTCATAAGTGGTGCTGTCATTTCCATTTTTGCCTCCCTTTTGAAAGTTTGCATGCTCATTTAGCCGTAAAAAAGAATGAAAAGAACAAATCAGCACCCTCTCTGGTTGTTGATACCCAGCGGGGAGAAATAGATTTGAAAGCATGTCTAGGTAATGTATCTATTTTGATTGTTTTGGGTTTTCCAAGTGAATGTGACTTTAAATGAGTTTGGAATAGTTCCATATAGCATTTTGTTATTCATTGGTTCATTTGGACCTATACTTTTGGTAAACAACTTCCTATTTATAACTTTTTATTAAAACCTATTTCCCTTCAAGAAGTTGCGCCCTTCACTTCTATTTGAATAAACATTTGAACAGCTTTTAGATAGCTCTTCAACATATGAC
>PISX010030100.1:0-18938 GCA_004024625.1 Mellivora capensis | reverse complement strand
GCTTTAACCCACTGAGCCACCCAGGTGCCCCAATTTAGACAGTTTCTAAAAATACATAAGCATTTTTTCTGATATAAGCATTTAAAACTGTAGATTTTCCTGTAACTACTGCTTTAGCTGCACCCCCACAAATTTTTTTTTAAGATTTTATTTATTTATTTATTTGAGAGAGAGAGAGATCACAAGTAGGCAGAGAGGCAGACAGAGAGAGAGGGGGAAGCAGACTCCCTGCTGAGCAGAGAGCCTGATGTGGGGATCGATCCCAGGACCCTGGGATCATGACCTGAGCCGAAGGCAGAGGCTTTAACCCACTGAGCCACCCAGGCGCCCCTTTAAGTATAATTCTTAAAGATAGCATATTGTTAGGCATTTTAAAAAAATATTTTATTTATTTATTTATTTGAGAGAGAGAGAGTGAGCGAGAGAGAGAACATAAGCAGGGGGAGCACCAGGCAAAGGGAAAGCGAGAAGCAGGCTCCCCACTGAGCAGAGAGCCTGATGCAAGGCTTGATCCTAGGACCCTGGGATCACGATCTGAGCAGAAGGCAGACACTTAACCAACTTTGTCATCCAGGCATCCCAGGCATTTCTTTTTTTTAAAATCTAGTCTGATAATCTCTACTTTTCCAGTATAGTGCTTAGTTCATTGACATTTAATATAATGAAAATAGGACCAGACTTGAGTCTACCATCTTGCTGTTTATCTTCTATTTATGCCATGGTTTTTGTTCCCCTGTACTTTCTTTCCTATTGTCTTTTCATTTATTTATCAGAATTTCAAAATTAACTTCTCTATTGGCTTTCTAGGTATGCTTCTTAGCATTTTTTAAAAAAAGTTGGTCCTGCCTGGGTGGCTCAGTTGGTTAAGCGACTGACCCTTGATTTTGGCTGAGGTTATGATCCCAAACCCCATGTCCAACTGTGTGCTGGGTGTGGAGCCTGCTTGGGATTCTCTCCATCCTTCTCCCTATGCCCCTCCCCCTGCTCACTCTCTCTTTCTCTCTAAAGAAAAAAAAAAAAAAACAACACAAAAAACTCCTACTAGTTCTCAAAGTATAGCCCCACACCAGCAGCATCAACATCACTTGGAATCTTGTTAAAATGCAAACTCTCAGGCCCTACCCCTGACCTTCTGAATTAGAAACTCAGAGGGAGGAAAGGGTCTGGCAATCTGTTTCATCCACCCCTCCAGGTAATTCTGATGCACCCTGAAGGTTTTGAACCTCAATATTCTACATACAGATCAGAATACCCAATCTTTACCTACTACAGTCTATTCACAGTCAATATTGTATGCTCTCATAACAAATTCAAGAACCTTGCAACACGACCGTTCCATTTTACATATGTGCCATTTTCTGTAGAAAATTTCTTCTCCTCTCTATAGATTTGAGGTTCCATCTGGTATCATTTCCCTTCAATCTGAAAAATATCTTTTGGCATTACTTTTGGCATATTTTTTTATGTAACGTCAGCTACCATTCATAAGTTTTCCTCTTATGTAATATGTTGCTTTTCTATGACTGCTTTCAAGATTTTCTTTGTAGTTTTTCTGTATGGTATCTTGGGGCTTTGCAAACATGTGGGTTATCTGGGTTGGGTTCAGAGTATCTTGGAACTGTACCTTTTAAAAAATTAAATGTGGGAATATTTTATCCTTTGTCTTTTTCTGTTTGTTTTCCTGTGCCATGTGTCTCTCCTCTCCTTTTAGGAACTCTATACATCTGTTAAATTGCTTAACATTGTCCCAGAGGCCTCTGAGGCTCTACTACAGTTTTTCCCAGTTTTGTCTGCTGTTCTCACAGTGGGATAATTTCTATGGATGTATTCTCAAGTTCACTCACCCTTGGCTTTTACTATTTCTGATCTGTTTTGAAGCCCATTAAGAATTTTTCTTTTCAGGTACTTTTCACTTCTAAATTTGTTATACCTAAATAATTCCTCTTTATCTCTGAGATTTCTCCACTCATTATGACCACATTTATATTAAGTTCATAACAAACATTTTTTTAAAAGATTTTATTTATTTATTTGACAGAGAGAGAGATCACAAGTAGGCAGGGAGGCAGGCAGAGAAAGAGAAGGAAGCAGGCTCTCCACAGAGCAGAGAGCCCGATGTGGGGCTCGATCCCAGGACCCTGGAATCACGACCTGAGCCAAAGGCAGAGGCTTTAACCCACTGAGCCACCCAGGCGCCCCCATAACAAACATTTTGAAGCCACTGCTAATTCCAATATCTCAGACATCTCAGCATCGAATTTCACTGATGGCTTTTTGACTACAGAACCTGTGTTCATGTTCCTATATAGGTTTAATAATTTTGTATTGCATGCTAGACTGTATGCTGAACTTCTTCTGGTAGACAAAAAATTACTGGCAGATTTTTTTTGGCCCTGCCATGCTTCTTCTTATTATTATTCTGTTTCAGTTATAAACTAAATTTAGACCATCTTTCCTCCCTAATGAGGTCCTTGAATTTCATATAATTTTCATGTGTCACAAAATATTATTACTGGGATTTTTTTTTTCTTCAGCCATGGGTGGCTCATTCTGTTAAGCATTTGCCTTTGGCTCACGTCATGATCTCAGGGTCCTGGGATTGAGCCCTGAGTTGGGCTCCCTGATCGCAGGGAACCTACTCTCTCTCCTCCCTGCTTGTGCTCTTTAAATAAATAAATAAATAAGTAAAATCTTTAAATTAAAAATGCAAAAATCATTTTTTTTAAATTATTTTTTTAAAAGATTTTAATTATTTGAGAGAGACAGAGAAAGCACGAGAAGTGGAGGGTCAGGGGGAGAAGCAGACTCCCTGCTGAGCAGGGAGTCCAATGTGGGACTTGATCCCAGGACTCCAGGATCACAAACTGAGCTGAAGGCAGTCGCTTAACCAACTGAGCCACTCAGTTGGTTTTTTCCTTAAAAAAAAAAAAAAAAAAGAAGAAGAAGAAGAAGATTTTATTTATTTGAGAGACAGAGTGTGTGTGCATGAGCATAGAGAGGAGCAGAGGGAGAGGGAGAAGCAGACTCCCCTCTGAGCAGTGAGCCTAATGTGGGCTTGATCCGAGGACCCTGAGAGCATGACCTGAGCCAAAGGCAGATGCTTAATCGACTGAGCCACCCAGGCGCCCCAAACTCTTCTCATATATATATATACATTTTTTAAGGTTTTATTTATTTATTTGAGAGAGAGAGCGCAACAAGCAGGGTAAGGGGCAGAGGGAGAAGCAGACTCTCCACCAAGGGGGGAGTCAGATGTGGGGCCTTAACCTGGGACTCCAGGATCATAACCTGAGCCAAAGGCAGAGGCTTAACTGAGCAACCCAGGCATGCCCTTTTCTTATATCTTGATACATCCTGTCTAACCTATTCTCCATTACAATGAGAATACCTACTTATAGACCCTCCATAAAGCTGCCAGTCCTTAAAATTCTGAAACAATTAACTTTTATGTCATTCTATGCATTCCAAGACTTCTCTGATTTGTAGTTGTACTACAGACTTTATATCTGTACTTGTTTATATGGTGTTTTATTTTATTATTTTTAAAAAAGATTTTATTTATTTATTTAACAGACAGAGATCACAAGTAGGCAGAGAGGCAGGTGGCGGGTGGGAACAGGCTCCCCACTGAGCAGAGAGCCTGATGCGGGGCTGGATCTCAGGACCCTGAGATCATGACCTGAGCTGAAGGCAGAGGCTTAACCCACTGAGCCACCCAGGTGCCCCTATATGGTGTTTTAGAACTAATGTATTTTTTCAAGTCTACAATTTTCCCCTCACTTAATTTCTAATCTCATCACCAGATTAATTTTGTTGACAGAGAGATCATCTATAACTTCTGTACATGGTTAAGCCTGTCATGGTAAGTTATGGCCAAATCTATTCTTTTCTTTTCTACCTGGATTTCACGTGCAAGATAGTTTCCTCTCTTTCGTCTGCCTTTTCTCTTAATTACCCATTTTTATAATATAACAGAAACATGTACCACTTTTATAACCAGGAAAAGTGATATTAATATGTAACTCAAGGTTACCTATCCTCCAGAAAATATTCTTTGATAAATCCAACCATTGTTTAATGGTTAACTCTTTCAGTGCAGTTACTAATCTACCTACTCACTTAACACGTTGTTATTTCCTGTGTTACATAAATTGTAATTTTAGTTTACTAAATTATTAAGGTTTAACTTAAACTTGAGGTTTTGGTGGTACTTTCCTTCCACGTCATAACTGAACAGAAAAGAAAGACTCACATCTATGAGTTGACAGAATTTACACCCTTAAATTAAAATGCTGAGGAAACTACCTACTGAATAATTACTATTCAGTCATTAGAAATGGACTATCCCTGGGACGCTTGGGTGGCTCAGTTGGTTGGACGACTGCCTTTGGCTCAGGTCATGATCCCGGAGACCTGGGATCGAGTCCCACATCGGGCTCCCAGCTCCACGGGGAGTCTGCTTCTCCCTCTGACCTTCTCCTCGCTCATGCTCTCTCACTGCCTTTCTCTTAAATAAATAAATAAAATCTTTAAAAAAAAAAAAAAAAGAAATGGACTATCCCTAAACCCAAAGAGCACAAAAACAATGGTATTTGTGAGCTAACTGTTTAAGATTGGTTAGAAAAGAAAATAAGTGATGTGAAAGCAAAAGACAGGACAATTTAAAATTTTAGAAATTCAAACAATGTCTAGCCATGCTTATTCCAGTGAATTTTAAATTTCATCTTTGTGGCAATTTGCTTTAGTTTACGTTGTAGTAGACATTGCTTTGAACCAGTACACTTTCTCCCAAGTAGCTTAAAAACCAGATGCCACAGATGAAGAAATAATAACTTCTACAGTACACTGCTATAGAACTATAGTTTAAGCTTTTATTTTTTTTCAAGATTTTATTTATTTATTTGACAGAGATCACAAGTAGGCAGAGAGACAGGCAGAGAGAGAGGGAAGCAGGCTCCCTGCCAAGCAGAGAGCCCAATGTGGGGCTCGATCCCAGGACCCTGAGACCATGACCTGAGCCAAAGGCAGAGGCTTAAACCACTGAGCCACCCAGGCATCCCTAGTTTAAGCTTTTAAAATTTAAAAGCCATTTGTCTAGTGGTTATCTAGTAGTTATCTTGGTGAAAAATTATAGAGCAAAATGGTAATGAGGTTATGTTCACTTACCTGTAACTTTGGTTCCGATAACCAGGGGCAAAGGAATTTCATCTGGGAGATCTTTGAATTGGGAAACATCTGCAACTTTCCTTTGTTGTAAGAGCCTTATTTTCTGTCGTTTCTGTTTTAATGCTGATCTCTCTTCCTCAAAAAATGCAGAAGAACATCTAGAATTATAAAAATCATATAAACTGATAACTATCCTATACAAAAACTTGACATCAGGGGGCCCCCAGGTGACATCTGACTCTTAGTTTTGGCTCAGGTCATGCATGATCTCAGAGTCGTGAGATCAAGGCCCAGGTCTACTAAAATTTCTCTCTCCCTCTGCCCCATCGCACACTCACTCATACTCTCTCTCCCTCTTAAAAGTGAATAAATCTTAAAAAAAAAAAAAGTGAATAAATCTTTAAAAAATAAAAAACAACAAACCAAAATACAAAACTTGAAATCAGACCACCCATCTCACCATTCCCTGTTTTCCTCTCTTTCAAGTAATATATTTAAGAATGAGTTCTTAGAAATAGTAATTGTTGCCCTTCAAAGTAAATTATATCTTTTTAAAAATGGGACTTTGCAAGACTTAAAGAGTTATAAGCAAGTCTACATTATCCTTTCCTACATAGCAGGAGGATTTGTTCACCATCCTTTGACAACACTGCATCTGGATCCCAGGTCTCCTCCTGGGATGAAGTTCAATTATAATATTCTGTTCAGAAGAACATGATATTTTCCCTGTGACCCAGTGAGCACACCAGTAAAGAACTAAAGATGAGGCTTACTTCTGTGTAAATGTTTAACCATACTTCCTGCCTTAAAGCATAAATACTGAATTTACTCTTATCTTTAGGGCCTATCTTACTTCTATTTTCAAATACTGATGAACCAAAGTAACTTAAACTTAGCTTCGTGCCACAAAATATATATCTGTAAAATCATCATCACAGACAAGATAATGAACATCTGAAGACATCAATCACTCCCCAAAGTTTCCTTGTGGTACTTTATTATCCTTCCTTCACAATCCTCCCACTTCTATATCTCCACTGCTCAAGCAATCACTAAGTTGCTTTCTGTCATTACAGCTTCTATCTTCTAAAATTTTATATAAACGATATCATCTAGTATGAACTCTTCTGTCAGGCTTCTTTCACTCAGCATAATTATTCTAAGATTAATCCATTTTGTCGCATGCATCAATGGTTCATTCTTTTTATTGGAGAATAGTAACCTTTTCTTTGAATGTGTCGTAATTTGTTTACCCATTCTCCTACTGATGGACATTTGTGTTGTTTCCAGTTCGGGGTCATTACAACAAAGTTGATATGAACATTTCTGTATAGGTTTTTGTATAAATATATGCTTTAATTTCTCTTAACTAAATACCTAGAAATAGAATGGCTAGGTCATATGGTCAGTGCATGTTTAACCTTTTAAGAAACCAAAGAAGCCAAATATTACCAAGGACGATATACAGATGACAAGCCACTTTGATGCTCACAATACTATGTCGTTAGGGAAATATAAACAAAGTGAGACATTACTACAACTCTATTAGAATGACCAAAATCTAGAACATAGACAACACCAAATGTTGGCAAGGATGTGGAACAACAGAAACTCTTGTTCATTCTCGTGGGAATGCAAAATGGCGTGGACACCTTGGAAGATAGTTTGGTGGTTTCTTATAAAACTAAACATAGTCTTATCATACAATCCAGCAACCATACTCTTTGGTATCTACCCAGATGAGCTAAAAACTTATGTCCACACCAAAACCTTAACATGGATGTTTACACCAGTTTACTCATAACTGGCAAAACTTCGAAGCAACCAAGATGTCTCTTAGTAAATGAGTGGATAAAAAATTAGAGGAGTATATTCAGACAATGCAATACTATTCAGCGCTAAAAATGATGAACTATCAAGCCATGAAAAGATACAGAGGAACCTGAAATGCATATTACTAAGTGAAAGAGGCCAGTCTGAAAAGGCCACATATGGTATGATTCCAACATATGACATTCTGGAAAATGCAAAACTCTGGAGACAGTCAAAATGATCAGCAGTTGTCAGGAACTGGGGCCCTAGGGAGAGGAAGGAATAAGTGGATCACAAAAGATTATTAGAGCAGTAAAAATACTGTATATGACATTATAATGATAGATATATGTCATTATACATTTTTCAAAACCCACAGATACAAAACCAAGAGTAAACCCTAATGTAAACCATGGACTTGGGGGATTATGATAAACTGATATAGACTAATCAACTTTCACAATGTATCACTGTGGTGGAACATACCGATAAGGGGAAGGCTGTGCATCTTTGAGGGCAGGAAGCATATAGGAAATCTCTCTTTCTCTCAATTTTGTTGTGAACCTAAAATTCTCTAAAAAAAATTGAGCCACCCAGGCGCCCTTAATCTTGTAAATTTTAGACATTATGGGTTCATTTGCATTTTTCTATTGACCAAATGTTGACTACCTTCTCTAGTATTTATTTGACATCCTTATATCTTTGGTGAAGCATCCACTCAAATCATTTAGCAATTTGTTAATTGGGTTTATACTTTTTTTGCATTTTTTCATTGACATGAAAACGACACCCAGTATTATATTAGTTTCAGGTGTACAACGTAATGAGCTGATAATTTTTTTACACCATTCAATACTGACCACAATAAGTGCAGTCAACACCTGCCACCAGATGTTATTACAATATTATTGACTATTCCCTATGCTGTGCTTTTTAAAAAAATTTCCATGAATTATTCTTTTTTTTTTTTTTTTTACAATTACTTATTTATTTGACAGAGAGAAAGATCACAAGTAGGCAGAGAGGCAGACAGAGAGAGAGGAGGAAGCAGGCTCCCCACCGAGCAGAGAGCCCAATGTGGGCCTCGATCCCAGGACCCTGAGACCATGACCCGAGCTGAAGGCAGAGGCTTAACCCACTGAGCCATCCAGGCACCCGAATTATTCTTTTTATAACCAGAATTTTATACCTCTTAATTCCCTGTACTTATTTCACCCACCTCCCCTCAGGTAACCACCAGCTTGTGCTCTGTATTTAAGAGGTTTTTTTTTTAATTTTTGTCCTTTTTTTCCATTTTCTTTCTTTTTTTCTTTTTTAAAGATTTTATCTACCTATTTGACAGAGCAAGTGAGATAGCACAAGCAGGGGGAGCAGCAGAGGGAGAGCAAGAAGCAGGCTCCCCGCTGAGCAGAGAGCCTAATGCAGGGCTCCATCCCAGGACCCCGGGATCATGACCTGAGTCAAAGGCAGACGCTCAACTGACTGAGCCACTCAGGTGCCCCTTTTCTTCTTTTTTTAGTTTCTATACATGAGTGAATCATATGATTTTGTCTTTCTTTGACTTATTTCACTTAGCATAATACGCTCAAGATCCATCCACATTGTTGCAAATGGCAAGATTTCATTCTTTTTTATGGTAATAGTCCAGTGTGTGTGTGTGTGTGTGTGTGCGCGCACAACACACCCACATTCTTGTAAATGAGGGAACTATTAAAAATATCATCAGCGGGGCACCTGGGTGGCTCAGCGGGTTGAGCCGCTGCTTTCGGCTCAGGTCATGATCCCGGGGTCCTGGGATCGAGCCCCACATCAGGCTCTCTGCTCGGCAGGGAGTCTGCTTCCCCCTCTCTCTCCACCTGACTCTCTGCCTACTTGTGATCTCTGTCAAATAAATAAATAAAATCTTTTAAAATTAAAAAAAAAAAAACCATCATCAGCAACGTCATGTGTTAATACAGAAATAAAGTATTACCAGTTCAATTAAAAGTTCTCCTTGCATTTCATCACTATCTACAGAAATCATTAAAATTAGATTCTGTTTCTACTTGCCCAAGTCACTTTCTATTTCCCTGCTTTCCCTGGATTTCTGCACCATCTAAAGTGAAAAATTCTTGGGTGCCTGGGTAGCAGGCATCTGCCTCTGCCTCAGGTCATGATCTCAGGGTCCTGGGATGAAGCCCCACGTTGGGCTCCCTGCTCGGTGGGAGGCCCGCTTCTCCCTCTCCCACTCCCTTTGCTTGTGTTCCCTCTCTCATTGTCTCTATCAAATAAATAAATAAAATCACTTAAAAATTTAAAAATAAAGTGAGAAAGTCTTGTACATGCTTTTACTAGGCAGGGAGACATTATATGAGAACTAATAATCTAATAGATTCCAAAACTTCACTCAAAAGTAATATAAAGTTCTCCAATGTGTTAGAAAGCAAGATATCACTGCAAAAGGAAAAGTCATTTCACATGAAAAGTAATTATCAGAAAATAACATTTCGGATAGGTTGACTTGATTTTTCTTTCTGGGGTTTTGTTTTTTTGAAATAACCTGTGTTTTTATTTTATTGAGGTATAGTAGACATATAACACTCTAGTAACCTTCAGGTGTACAACAGTGTGATTCAATATTTGTATATATTGTGAAATGACCACTGCACTAAGTCTTGTTAACATCTGACACCATGTATAGTTAGAACATTTTCTTCCTTGGGATGACAACTTTTAAGACCCACTGTCAGCAATTTTCAAATACATGTTACAGTATTATTAACTGTAGTCATCACACTACCTACTACACTTCATGACTTACTTTTACAACTGCAAGTTTGTACCTTTTGATCCCCTTCACTTATTTCTCCAACCCCCTTATCCTGTTTTTATATAAAGCAAGACATGCACTTGTAAGAAGGCTTTTGCAGTGATAAACAGTTTTTAAAAAGATAATAACAATATAGGGATACCCTGAGAGCTTCATTAAATATTGTTACCTCCTGAAAAACATGGATGTGACTGCCCACATCCACTTATACATGGGTTTTTTTTTGACAAATGCAGTGCAGTACTGTAAACATATCTTCCATTCCTAATAATCTTCTCAACACCATTTTCTATTCTCTAGCTTACTTTATTGTAAAAACATGACATACAAAATATGTGTAATTGACTGTTTATGTTATCAGTAAGGCTTCCAGTCAATAACAAACTACCAGTAGTTAGGTTTTTGAAGAGTCAAAAGTCATATGTAGATTTCTGACTGCAGGGCTGGCATCCCTAACCCCCCACATTGTTAAAATATCAGCTATATTTTCTAGTGCCCTCTTAAAATATTTTTTGGGGGCGCCTGGGTAGCTCACAGTGGGGTAAGCCTCTACCTTCAGCTCAGGTCATGATCTCAGGGTCCTGGGATCGAGCCCCGCATTGGGCTCTCTGCTCAGCAGGGAGCCTGCTTCCCCCTCTCTCTCCGCCTGCCTCTCTGCCTACTTGTGATCTCTGTCAAATAAATAAATAAATAAATAAAATCTTTTAAAAAAATAAATAAATAAAGTATTTTTGGGAACATAGTGGGGCATAGACAATGTAAGAAAATTATATACAAAGCCTGTAATTTGAACAAAAATGGAATTGTATATTTAATTTTAAGACGCATAGGTATAAAAAGCACCTACCTGAAAGCTGGTTAACAGGATATATTTAAGATATAATTATTCTGAAAAGTAATGTTTCAGTACTAGTCGTTGTGATGATGAAAAAGGATCAATGTGGTAATTACACTACAAACTAAATGACTGATTTCATTTTTAATAAAAATATTATTTTTACCTCCGTGGTTTTCCCATAAGTCGCCTGATTTTTCCCCATTCTACTCTTGTTAACTTTCTTGTTTTTAAATTCGGAAAGGATTCCTTCAGACATACACAGAAGTCATTATCGCCTTCAAACAGTGGCCTATAAAACAGAAATGGTATTTTAATGGTTAAGACACGATAAGTTACTTCAGGGGCATAAATTTCAAAACATGCTTTCTAATTTTCAGCATTATACTAATCACCAAGTGCCATCTTTCACTTCTGCCCAGAACATATACAAAATGAGGAATGAGGGCACCTGGGTGGCTCAGTGGGTTAAGCCTCTGCCTCTGGCTCAGGTCATGATCTCAGGGTCCTGGGATCAAGCCTCACATCAGGCTCTCTGCTCAGCAGGGAGCCTGCTTCCCCCTCTCTCTCTGCCTGCTGCTCTGCCCAGTTGTGATCTCTTTCTCTCTCTGTCAAATAAATAAATTAAAAAAAAATTAAAAAAAGAAAACAGGCACAAATTCAAAGTGCTAAAACTGAAAGTGTTATCTGTGAAACAACCAATGTATACAAGTTACTCAAGAAATACTGTCTGTGCTGGAGATTCCAGGAGACACTGATTTTTGCTAAATCTCTTGTATGAGTACATCCTAGTACATCCTAGTATATCCTATACGATCCAGTGAGGACAAACAATATTAGCTACAATTTATCTTTTTCCCAAAGGTAATACCAACACCATGGAGTCCTCCTTGAGATTAAATCAATTTTAGAAGGACGCCTGGGTGGCTCAGTTGGTTAAGCGGCTGCCTTTGGCTCAGGTCATGATCCCAGTGTCCTGGAATCGAGTCCCACATCGGGCTCCTTGATCGGCAGGAAGCCTGCTTCTCCCTCTGCCTCTGCCTGCCACTCTGTCTGCCTGTGCTCGCTCACTCGCGCGCTCTCTCTCTCTCTCCCTGACAAATAAATAAATAAAATATTTAAAAAAAAAAATCAATTTTAGAAAACTGGAGGCCTCTCCAGGATTAGGTCATGATCCCAGGGTCCTGGCATCAGGCTCCCTGCTCAGAGGGGAGTTGGCTTCTCCCTCTCCCTCTGCCCCTCCCCTGTCCTGGTATTCTCTCTCTCTCTCTCTCTCTCTCTCTCAAATAAATGACTAAAATCCTTTAAAAAAAAAAAAAAAAAGAGAGAGAGAGAAAGAGAAAAGAAAGACTATTCTAAAAATTTTACTGAATCATTTGTACCATTAGTAACTGCTTCTCTACCAATACATTAGCATTTAAAATCTCAAGATGTATAGGGGTGCCTGGGTGGCTCAGTGAGTTAAGCAACTGCCTTCAGCTCATGATCCCAGGGTCCTGGGATCGACCCCCACGTCAGGCTCTCTGCTCAGCAGGGGGCCTGCTTCCTCCTCTCTCTCTGCCTGCCTCTCTGCCTACTTGTGATCTCTGTTTGAAAAATAAATAAATAGGGACGCCTGGGTGGCTCAGTTAGTTGAAAAATAAATAAATAAAATCTTTAAAAAAAAATAAAATCTCAAGATGTATAAAACACATCTTGTTTAGGGGCGCCTGGGTGGGTCAGTCAGTTAAGCATCAGACTCTTCATTTCAGCTCAGGTTATGGTCCAGGGTCCTGGGATCAAGCCCCGCATCGGGCTCCCTGCTCAGCAGGGAGTCTGCTTTTCCCTGTCCCTCTCTCCCCACTTATGCTCTAAGATAAATAAATAAATAAATAAATAAATAAATATCTTTGAAAAAATAAAAGGAAAAACCATATCTTGTTCATTACAAATACGGGAACTCTGTTCTACGGCCTCTCCACTCCATGGCCTTTGTAAATTATAATATGGATTATATTTTCATTTGAGTTTTCACAAAAATGTATAACCACTTCTGTGAAGGGAGAAGGAGAAAAGCAAATGTGAGGAATGGATATGGATCAAAGTAGAATGAAGAACGGAAAAAAGAAATCGGGGCAAAAAAGAATCAAAACAGACCTACAAAAAGGAAAACAGCTTATAATGTTTGAGAATTTCTGGTTCAAGTGACATCTACGACGTAAGCCATGATACGTACTTATCTATATTTGAGTAGAACCATTCATATATGCACCATTTATGTGCTTTGGGAAGCTTGAGGAGGTTACGTAATCGGAAACCAATCTTCTGTGAGGCTTTCTTGTCTGGTGTGGACATTGTTGCCGTAAATTTCTAAACAATAAAAAAACAGACATTAATTACAGGTTCATCAGGTAAAAATGAACATCTATAATGTCAAATACATTTGTAAAAAGGTAGATTATCATTAAGTGCTCAAAAAGATTCAAAAGCATACTTTTTTTTTTGTTATTTAATAAACATTCTGAGTATTTCTTACAAAGGTAAAGCCTCCAGTTTTATAACATTCTGACAAGGAAGGTGAAATCATTTGCCCCCACCATGTTGAGACTGAGATACAATTTCAATTTAAGTACATAGGAAGAAGGTAATTGTGGACTCCTCAGTGCCTCAGTTGGTTAAGCAACTGCCTTCAGCTCACATCATGATCCCGGAGTCCTGGGATCGAGTCCTGCATTGGGCTCCCAGCTCCACGGGGAGTCTGCTTCTCCCTCTGACCTTCTCCCCTCGCATGCTCTATCTCAAATAGATAAATAAAATCTTAAAAAAAAAAAAAAAAGAAGATAATTGTGACAGAGAGACAGAGAAAATGCAAACAAACAACCACCAGGCCCAGGAGTTTTCACCAGTGAATTCTGTATCAATGACAGCACCAATGCTATTAAACTATTTTAATTCAATGAAAAAAAATAGAGCTTCCGAGCTTCCGAACTATTTTTTTTTTAATTTAATTTATTTATTTGTCAGAGAGAGAGAGAGAGAGAGAGAGAGCAAGGACAGGCAGAGTGGCAGGCAGAGGCAGAGGGAGAAGCAGGCTCCCTGCCGAGCAAGGAGCCCGATGTGGGACTCGATCCCAGGACGCTGGGATTACGACCTGAGCCAAAGGCAGCAGCTTAACCAACTGAGCCACCCAGGCGTCCCCCGAACTATTTTTTTTAAGATTTTATTTATTTGACAGAGAGACAGTGAGAGAGGGAACATAAGCAGGGGGAGTGGGAGAGGGAGAAGCAGGCCTCCCGCCGAGCAGGGAGGCGGATGCCCGGCTGGATCTCAGGACCCTGGGATCACGACCCCAGTAGAAGGCAGACGCTCAAAGACTGAGCCACCCAGGCGCCTCACTTCCCAATTAGTTTTATAAAGACAGCATAAACAGATAAAATCTACCAAAGGATAATAAAAAATGTCAAAAAATATCACTTGTTTGCATGACTTTATTTTTTTAAGATTTTATTTATTTATTTGAGAGAGAGAGTAAGAGAGAACATGAGAGGGGAGAAGGTCAGAGGGTGAAGCAGACTGCCTGCAGAGCCGGGAGCCCGACAACGGGATGCCAGGACTCTGGAACCCCAACCTGAGCCGAAGGCAGTGGCTCAACAAACTGAGCCACCCAGGTGCCCCCCACCTTTTTAAAAGATTTTTATTTATTTATTTGACAGACAGAGATCACAAGTAGGCTGAGAGGTAAGCAGGGAGAGAGGAGGAAGCAGGATCCCTGCTGAGCAGAGAGCCCGACACAGGGCTTGATCCCAGGACCCTGGGATCTGAGCCAAAGTCAGAGGCTTTAACCCACTGAGCCACCCAGGCGCCCCTTTATTTTTTTTCTTTTTTAAGATTTTATTTATCTGGAAGAGAGAGAGCCCACGAGTCGGGGGCGGAGGGGTGGGAGAGGGAGAAGCAAACTCTGTGCTGAGCAGGGAGCCCAAGGCAGGGTCTAATCCCAGGACCCTGCCATATTATCTAAAACAATCTAAAATTCAGTGTAATTCCTATGAAAATTCCAATTTTTCACAGAAGTAGAACAATCCTAAAATTTGTATGTAAGCACAAAAGATCCCAAATACCCAAAGCAACGTTGAGAACGAAGAACAAAGCTGGAGGCATCAAGCTCCCTAATTTCAAACTACATTACAAGCTATAGTAATCAAAATAGTATCATATTAACAAGAACAGATACACAGATCAATAAAACAGAATAGAGAGCCCAGAAATAAATGCATGCATATGTGGTCAATTAATTTACAACAAAGGAGGCAAGAATATACAATGAAGAAAGGATATTTTCTTCAATAAATGGTGTTGGGAAAACTGGACTATCACATACAGAAGAATGAAACTAGACAGTATCTTACACTATACACAAAACTACACTAAAGTCTTGGGGCCCGTGGGTGGATCAGTCAGTTAAGCATCCAACTTTGACTTTGGCTCAGGTCATGATCTCAGAGTCATGAGATCAAGTGCCACGTGGGGTCCTCTCCCTCTCTAAACAAAATAAGAAAAAATAAATTTAAAAAAATAGATTGGGGCACCTGGGTGGCTCAGTGGGGTTAAGCCTCTGCTTCAGCTCAGGTCATGTTCTCAGGGTTCTGGGATCGAGCCCCATGTCGGGCGGGGGGGGGTCTCTGCTCAGCGGGGAGCCTGCTTCCCCACACCCCCCTCTGCCTGCCTCTCTGCCTACCTGTGATCTTTGTCTGTCAAATAAATAAATAAAATCTTTTTTAAAAAATAGATTAAAGGGGCACCTGGGTGGCTCAGTGGGTTAAAGGCTCTGCCTTTGGCTCAAGTCATGATCCCAGGGTCTTGGGATTGAGCCCCGTATCAGGCTCTCTGCTCGGCAGGGAGCCTGCTTCATCCTCTCTCTCTCTCTGCCTGCCTCTCTGCCTACTTGTGATCTCTGTCAAATAAATAAATAAAATCTTAAAAAAAAAAATAGATTAAAGACTTGAATGTTAAGACCCGAAACCATAAAATCTAGGAAAATACGTAAGTGATAAGCTCCTAGACACTGGTCTTGGTGATGATTTTTTTTGACACCAAAAGCAAAGGCATCAAAAAAAAAAAAAAAAAAAAAAAAAAAAAAAAAAAAAAAAAAAAAAAAAAAAAAAAAAAAAAAAAAAGAAAAAAAAAGAAAAGAAAAATTAACAAGTGGGGCTACACCAAAATAAAAACCTTCTGCACAGCAGAAGAAACCATCAACAACATGAAGAGGCAATCTACAGAATAGGTGAAAATATTTGTGAATTCTAAATTTGACAGTATCCAAAATATATAAAAACTCATACAACTCAATAGCAAAAAACCAATTTAAAAATGTGCAAAGTATCTGAAGAGACATCTTCCCAAAGATGGCCAACAGATGGCCAACAGGTGGATGAAAAGGTGCTCAGCCACTCATCAGGGAAATGCAAATCTAAAATGGGATATCACCTCATACCTTTCAGAATCAAAAGGATAAGAAATAACAAGTGTTGGCGAAAATGTGGAAAAAAAGGAACCCTCATGCAGTGTTGGTGGGAATGTAAATTGGTAAGGCCACCATGGAAAACAGTATGGAGGATCCTCAGATAATTAAAAATAGAACTACCGGGCGCCTGGGTGGCTCAGTGGGTTAAGCCGCTGCCTTCGGCTCAGGTCATGATCTCAGGGTCCTGGGATTGAGTCCCGCATCGGGCTCTCTGCGTGGCAGGGAGCCTGCTTCCCCCTCTCTCTCTGCCTGCCTCTCTGCCTACTTGTGACCTCTCTCTCTCTGTCAAATAAATAAATAAAATCTTTAAAAAAAAAATAGAACTACCTTATAATTCAATAATTCCACTGCTGGGAATTTATCTGAAGCAAACAAAAACACTAACTTGAGAAGATATTTGCACGCCAATGCTCCTGAAGTATTATTTACAACAGTCAAGACATGGAAGCAACCTAAGTGTTCATTAATGGATGAATGGATAAAGAGAATGTGGTGTATATATATACATATACATACATTCACACACACTCTCTCTCTCTCTCTCACACACATGCGTGCACGCGAATATCATTCAGCTATAAAAAAGGAATGAAACTTTGCTGTTTGGAGTAATATGAATGGGCCGTGAGGGCATTATGCTAAGTGAAATAAGTCAGAGAAAGACAAAAAACCTCCCCTGAAAAATAAAACAGATCAAAGCAAACAAACAAACATACAATACACAACCCAAACTCATAAATACAGAGAGCAGACTGGTGGTTGCTGGGAAGGAAGGAGTGAAATGGGTTGAAAGGGGTCAAAAGGTACAAACTTACAAAGTCATTATGTCGTGGGGATGTAATGCACAGCACAGTGACTACAGTTTATGTTGTATTGCATATTTAAAAGTTGCCAACAGGGGCACCTGGGGGGCTCAGTCGGTGAAGTGTCTGCCTTTGGTTCAGGTCGTAATCCCAGGGTCCTGGGATCTAGCCCCGCATTGGGATCCCTGCTCAATGCGGAGCCGCCTTCTCCCTCACCCGCTGCCCCTGCTTGTGTTCCTTCTCTTGCTGTGTCTCTCTCTGTCAAATAAATAAAATCTTTTAAAAAATAAAAAATAGAAGTTGCTAACAGAATAGATTTTAAAGGTTCTTATCATGAGAAAAAAAGTTTGTAACTGTGATGACAGATGTTAACTATATACTTAATGTGATCATTTCATCATGTACACAAATATCAAGTCATTATGTTGTGTACCTGAAACATATAATGCTCTGTCAGTTATCTCAAATTTTTAAAAGCTTTTAAAAAAGGTACCAGATAAACATCAGAACATCAAAAGAAGGGGCGCCTGGGTGGCTCAGTGGGTTAAAGCCTCTGACTTCGGCTCAGGTCATGATCCCAGGGTCCTGGGATTGAGCCCCACATGGGGCTCTCTGCTCAGTGGGGAGCCTGCTTCCTCCTCTCTCTCTGCCTGCTTCTCTGTCTACCTGTGATCTCTGTCAAATAAATAAATAAAATCTTAAAAAAAAAAAAAAAGAACATCAAAAGAATGCAACACAATCAGGTGGAATTTGTGTCCAGAACGAAAGGGTGGTCCAGTATTAGAAAACTACTGAGATTGTCTGTCATTATTAATGAATAAAAACAATAAAAATCATGTGGTCACCACTACTGGTGCTAAAGATACTGGATAAAATTCAATATTCATTAACAAAAACTCTCAACAGAATTAGACAGAATGACTAAAAATACACAGTATGTCACAAGTTAAATGATTCAGTTAAAGCAGTGCCTGGGGTAGGGGAGGCAGGAGAGGGGTCAGTTTATTAGGTAAATGCCTATATTAGAAAAAGACAAAGATCTCAAATAAATAACCCGTTCTTCTTAAGAATAAGAAGCTAGAAAAAGAAGAGCAAAGAAAACCCAAAGCAAGTAGAAAGAAGGAAATAAAAATTAAAGCAGAAATAAGCAAAATAGAAAAAGGAGACAAAATGATGAAAACAAATTTCTTCTTTTTTAGGGGTGCCTGGGTAGCTCAGTCGGTTAAGCAGCTGCCTTCAGCTCTGGTTATAATCCCAGGGTCCTGGGATTGAGCCCCTCATCAGGCTCCTTGCCCAGCGGGGAACCTGCTTCTCCCTCTGTCTGCTCCTCCCCAGCTTGTGCTCTCTCTTTCAAATAAATAAAATCCTAAAATATATATATATTTTTAAGTTTTATTCATTTATTTGAGAGAGAGTGAGTGCACAGGAGAGAGCAGCAGGAGGGGCAGAAGGAGAGGGACAAGCAGACTCCCTGCTGAGCAGGGAACCTAAAGCGGGACTCAGTCTCAGGACCCCGGGATCATGACCCGAACTGAAGGCAGACATTTAACTGACTGAGCCACCCAGGTGCCAAGAGTTCTTTGAAAACATCAACAAAACTGACAGACCTTTAGCTCTACTGACCAAGAAAACAAAAATAGATGGATACCTTCCTAACCTGTAAAATTTATTTCTCCTCATTCCAATCCAAGTCAATGTTAAAATACTAAAAACACTGTCATTAAAGTGAGGAATGTGACCAAGATGTTGACAATCACTACAATTTTTAACATTGCTTTGATGGAATTATCCAATAAGAGGAATAAAAACTATAAAGGAGAAAACAAAACCATTATTTCCAGATGATATGACTGTCCAAGAAAACAGGGGCGCCTGGGTGGCTCAGTCATTAAGCGTCTGCCTTCAGCTCAGGTCAGGATCCCAGGGTCCTAAAATCTAGCCCCACATTGGGCTCCCTGCTCAGCAGGAAGCCTGCTTCTCCCTCTCCCACTCCCCTGCTTGTGTTCCCTCTCT
>PISX010030099.1:0-19159 GCA_004024625.1 Mellivora capensis | reverse complement strand
TCAGGGAGATTCAAATTAAAACCACATTGAGATACCACCTTACACCAGTTAGAATGGCCAAAATTAGCAAGACAGGAAACAACGTGTGTTGGAGAGGATGTGGAGAAAGGGGAACCCTCTTACACTGTTGGTGGGAATGCAAGTTGGTGCAGCCACTCTGGAGAACAGTGTGGAGATTCCTCAAGAAGTTAAAAATAGAACTTCCCCATGACCCTGCAATTGCACTACTGGGTATTTACCCCAAAGATACAGATGTGGTGAAAAGAAGGGCTATCTGTACCCCAATGTTTATAGCAGCAATGGCCACGGTCGCCAAACTGTGGAGAGAACCAAGATGCCCTTCAACGGACGAATGGATAAGGAAGATGTGGTCCATATACACTATGGAGTATTATGCCTCCATCAGAAAGGATGAATACCCAACTTTTGCAGCAACATGGATGGGACTGGAAGATTATGCTGAGTGAAATAAGTCAAGCAGAGAGAGTCAATTATCATATGGTTTCACTTATTTGTGGAGCATAACAAATAACACGGAGGACATGGGGAGATGGAGAGGAGAAGGGAGTTGAGGGAAATTGGAGGGGGAGATGAACCATGAGAGACTATGGACTCTGAAAAACAACCTGAGGGTTTTGAAGAGGCAGGGGGTGGCAGGTTGGGGGAGCCAGGTGGTGGGTATTATGGAGGGCACACATTGCATGGAGCACTGGGTGTGGTGCAAAAACTATGAATTCTGTTACACTGAAAATAAATGAAATTAAAAAAAAAAGAATTGCTATATAGCTACAATGTGATATTGACAGAGACACATAAATAGATCAATGGAGCAAAAGAGCAAAAATGAACCAAAACATAGACCCACACAAATATGTCCAACTGATTCTTCTACAAAGTGTAAAAGCAATTCAGTGGAAGGAAGATAATCTTTTCAGCAGTGTGTGAATAAGTAGATATCCCTAGGCAAAATCAAACAAAGAAAACACCTCAACCTGAACCTCACACTTCATACAAAAATTAACTCAAAAAATTACAGACTTAATGTAAAACTATCAGACTTTTAGAAGAGAACAGAAAAACAAACAAACTCCTGACCTATAGTTAGGCAAAGAGTTCTTAAAGAGGACACCAAAAGCACAATCTATAACAGAAAAATAAGGGTAAGTAGGGAATCACCAAATTAATTTTTGGCTTTGCAAAAACTCTGCTAAGAGGAAAAGACAAGCCACAGATGAAGAATATTTGGAAATGATATATCTGATAAAGGACTCATCTGGTTTTAAATATATCAAACTGACATATTGTATACCTCAAACTTAAACAATGTTAACTATATCTCAATTAAAAAAATAAGAAGTGAAAAAAGTATATAAAGAACTCTCTACACCCAACAGTAAGAAAATTAACAATCCAGTTAGAAAATGGGCAAAGGCTTGAATTAGACATTCCACCAAGGATGTCCCACATGGACTCTCTGACTAATGAAGCAGAAGGAGAAAAGTTTTGGAAAATATTTGCTTTGCTGATATGGGTAGCAACTTTTTGTTTTCCTCTTTATGAATGTTCTTTCTTAGAAAATGTATATAATGTTTGGAAATATGAAATCCATCTTGAAATGAGAAAGACAAAATTCACATGATTGGTATGTGGAACAACAAGAAAAAAGAAAACGGATACCTTATTGACATTATTGAGTTACTATATGAGCCTTTTCCCTATTTTTATAGATTTCCTCCTCCTCTGAACATCTTCTCCTGGGAAAAAATAATGTAGAAAATGAATACACTGGCAATGTGAATTTTCTGTATTGTTTGAGAACATTCAATTCTGCTACAGAGGCCAAGAAGACAAATGGGGTAGATGAAACTCCAACCAAGTACTAACCATAGAGAGTAATTTAAGCAAGTACTTATGAAATACAGGGGAAGCTCATAGGATTTGTCAAGAATCAGTAATAAGTAAGCAAATGTCTTGTAAGCCATAGGCAAACTCCATAAGATTTATTTATATTTATATTTTATTTTTATATTTATTTTATATTATAGTTATTATATATTATATTATATAAATATTATATTTATATTTATTTATTATATTATATTTATATAATATTTATTAAATTAAATTATAAATGAAGATATATAAATTTATTAAATTTATAAATAATCCATAAGATGTATTAAATTTTGATAGTAAGTTGCAACTTGTGGAAGTGTCCCATCCCTGGTTAAAATCCTGTGTGATTTTTCAGGCCTGATCATAGGCACTTAAAATGACCTTAACTTTCAGTCCTCATGGGGGAGAGCCACCCTCCCCACACCAGATGGGTGTGCAATCAGTGCATTGCAGTCTCTGAAGGGAGCTGCAGCAGGGACTCAAGCCCCTGGCCAGTCATGCTATTTTCCACATTTATATTCCCAGCTCCTGTGCCTTCATTCCTAGGTCTTTTTATCTAAGGCCTTGGGCAGAAGGGTCAGGAGCCTTGGCTGAGACATCCTTACAGGGACAAGAAGAGGGAAAACCTGAAGATACTTGTCCCCACTCTGACATTTTAGCACTTTTCCACGCCTAGCTCTTCCTCCTTGTCTCCCCCACCCCCAAGCCCCAGACCCCATCTCCACCCCAGGGTCTATAAAACTATTAGAGCCTTTTGTTCAGGACTCTCTCAAAAGTGAGACAACCACCATGACTGTGCAGATCCACCTGACCCTTGACCTGTGTGCCATTCCATGGGGGAACATGGAACAAAGGTAGTCAGCACTTTCTCTTATTTTAAACTCTTGTTTATATCATCACAGTAACTGATTAAAGGGTTAAGTCTTTCATTTTTGTCTTGCTGCTTTCATCAGCCATTGTAACACCTGATAGCTTGGTCTCTCTCCTCCAACTCAGCTGAGCTTCTGAAACCGGTAAAACATATAAATATGTAATATTTGATGGAAACAAGTAACACAGATAGAAAGGGATAGAAAGACAAAGTAATAATCATGCCAAACTTGGGCATGTGATCTCTAAATCAATCACCCACAGGCGCTACCTAACATGGTCCCATTCTGACCCCACATGACAACTGCCTAAGTAAGGCAGGTGCACGCACATGTACACTCACTCACACACACACACACACACACACACACACACACACACCATCGTTCTTCCTAAGGCTAACTGGTGAGCTACAGCTATTGATCAGGCATATTGCCCCTGCATACCTCAATTAAGCAAGCATGTATGTGGCACAGAAAATTTATTTTGATTCTTTTACTCAAAATCCAATTCTTTTTATTTTACTTTATGGCCAAATTCCTTTTTTTTTTTTTTCTAGCCCAACATGGGACTCGATCCCAGGACTCCAGGATTGTGACCTGAGCTGAAGGCAGTCGCTTAACCAACTGAGCCACCCAGATGCCCCTTTATTTAAATTCTAGTTACTTAACATATAGTGTAATATTAGTTTTGGGAGTTGAATTTAGTGACCCATCACTTAGATACAACACCCAGTGCTCAACACAACAAGCACCCTCTTTAATACCCATCACCCGTCTATCTTATCCTCCACCCATCAACTCTCAGTTTGTTCTTTACCTTTAAGGGTCTCTTATGGTTTGCCTCACTCTCTTTTTTTTTCTTTCCAGTATATTCATCTGTTTCGTTTCTTAAATTCCACATATAAGTGAAATCATACAGTATTTGTCTTTCTCTGACTGACTTACTTCGCTGAGCATAATATACTCTAGCTCCATCCATGTCATTGCAAATGACAAGATTTCATTGTTTTTCAAAACTCAACTCCTGTACTCATAACCAACTTTATGGGGAAGGCTATTGCAGTAGTAGTAGTAGTAGTAGAGAAAAGCATAATACTAACAATTATTTTTTCCTACAACAAACAGCAAGGGTACAACTGATAATCTAAAAGAAATGAAAACCAAAAAATAAAAAAATAAAAGAAATGAAAACAATCCACATGACAACATGGATATGAAAGTCACAGCAGCATTATTTATACTATCAGTAAAGAGGAAGCACCACATGCCCTTCAACTGGGGCCAGATGAAAAATAAAACACATACATATCCCCACAGTGTAATACAATTCCATTGACTACAAATCCATGTTAATGGGTTAGAAGATTCAATATTATTTAGATGCCAACAGAATCATGGAGACCTGCAGATTTTTAAACACAGCTATTGAGGTGAAGGGAGTTGAGGGAAATTGGAAGGGGAAGTGAACCATGAGAGACTATGGACTCTGAAAAACAACCTGAGGGTTTTGAAGGGGCGGGAGGTGGGAGGTTAGGGGAGCCTGGTGGTGGGTATTAAGGAGGGCATGCATTGCATGGAGCACTGGATGTGGTGCAAAAACAATGAATACTGTTATGCTGAAAAGAAATTTTAAAAAATAAAAAAAATAAAAATAAATAAAATCAGTTTATTTTTTTAGCAGATACTGACATGTTGACACTAAAATTCATAAATTAATGTCAGAGTTCCAGAAGAGGCTTAAAAATCTTGAAAAGAAGAACCAAGTAATAGAATGAAAATTTTCTCATTTCAAAACTTATTAGAATAGTAGCAGTATTAGAATATAAATATAGCCCAACTGAACAGAACTCATAGTCCAAAATAAATGCATATATTTGTCAACAACTGAAATCTGGCAAAGTTGCCAAAGGATTCGATGCAGAAATAATAATTTTTTCCACAAAAGATGTTGGAATATGACACCATCATGCTAAGGATGATTGAAGGACCTTAATTCAATCCCCTCCCCCCCAAAGCAATTAATGAACAATAGACAACAGGCTTACAAGTAAAGGCCAAAACATCAAAACCAGTAGAAGAAAATGGAATCCTGCATCTTTGTACTCCAGAAATATACAACGATCACTTATATACCAAAGTGACACAACACCAAAACCATACATGCAAAAAAGAAATGAGTCTATCAAAACTAAAACCTTTTGGAGATCAAATACCAATATTAATAAAGAGCAATAGTAAATCACAGGCCCAGGAAAGTATTTGGAAATCATATATTAGATAACTGACTTGTGTTTTAAATACATAAAGAATCCTTTAAATGCAAGAACATGAATTAATAAAATTCAATGTGGGCAAAAGATTTGAATAGAAATTTCACCCAAGGAGATGTACAAATTGCCAGGAGACCTATAGAAAGATCAAAATCATTTGATTTAAAGGCATAAAATGTCAAAAGCCATTTTATACCCCACAAGAAAGGGAAATTTTTTTTAAAAGGAACTAAAAAGGAACAGAAAGTAACAAGTGTTTTTGAGGATGTGACGAAACTAGAACTCTCACACCTTGCTGAAGAGAATGAAAACAATTGCAGCCACCTTGACAAGCAGACTGTCAGCTTCTAAGATGTTAAAAATTGAAAAGGACTAAGTAATATTGTAAAAATAGATTTCTATAAAAGAGACTGAAACATAGGTCCAACCAAAGACTTGCAAGTGAAGATATGGGAGCATTACATATAATAACAAAAAAGTGTAAATATTTGGAATGTTCTTCAACTGGTGAATGCATAAAGAAAACTGGTGCATCCATAAAACTGAATATGAGCTGAATTATGAAAAAAACAATGTTATAATACATGCTACAGGGATGAAGATCCTTAAACAAGTATGCTAAGTAAAAAAAGAAATAAGTCCAAATACATCGTATGATCCCTTTTTTGAAAACTGTCCAAAATGGCAAGCAAAAAAGAGTGGATTTATGGTTAGCTGGGATTGTGGCTGGAAACAAGGATGGCTGGAAACAGGTACAATGTTTTATATTTGTTGTGGTATTACTATTAAAAATTGAATTCTGGCAATGGCTACCTAACTCTGTTGCTTTACTAAAATTCACTGGATTGTTACATATGTGAATTTTTATAACTTACATGTCAATATAGTTGTCAAAACAATCAATTCAATTTACCCATGCCAGAAATGTAAAGTCAGAAATTAGAAGTTAGGAAATATTATCATTGTTAGTAGCATGAGAAGGAGGAGAAGAATTTTTGCAAAATTAATAGCAGATAAGCAAGATGCGTACATATTTTCTACCTTGGTGCCTTGAGTCTTTGCTGTTCTTTTTTTCCTTTCAATACAGAGGGCACAACTTAAGATTTTTTAGAACTGCTTTTATATATCATGCACATTCAGTAGACTGTGTGTCCAATAGAATAATAATTTTTGCACAAAAGAAAAGGAACTTGTTTAAAACATACAAGGGATACTTGGGTAGCTCAGTTGGTTGAGTATCTGACTCTTGGTTTTGGCTCAGGTCATGATGTCAGGTCATGGGATCAGGCCCCATGTCAGACTCCACACTTGGCCGGGAGTCTGCTTGGAATTGTCTCCCTCCTTCTCTGCCCCGTCCTTGCACTTGCTGTGCACTCTCCCTCTCTCTCTCTCTCAAACAAATAAATAAATAAAATCTTAAAAAATAATAAAACATACAAATAATTGGAAGTATTATGGAAAAAAGTACAACTTATTTACACAGTATTTTCATTCAATTACATGCTCATTGTTTCCAAGGAAGACTGATCTGATTCTAACTCATTATCTGTATCTATAAAGCACACAGGGATACTCATTTAGCTTAAGCATAAAATCACAAGTTGTTCTGCTTTTGTTTTTATAGTTATTATTATTATTGTACTTTGGATATATTATTAATTTGCTGTCACAAATGGGGGGAGGTATGGGGATTCCTATATTTCAGGGGTCAAATTTTCTTATCTTTTCAAGTTAGTACAATAAAGATTTTACAACTTTTAAATGGAAGAGGATTTGTGAAGCTCTGGAGAAGGATTTGAACTTAATCTGAAAATCACTGTGAGAACAAAAACAATTTTAAAAGGTTTGAATTTTCACTGATTATTAGTTACAACATTGTCAAGAGATGTGTAAACACTATACAAAGAGTTTCCTATCAGCATTTTTTGTTTGTTTTACTGTCCCTGAAGAGATGAATAATTTTTAATAATCTGCTAACTGTATTTGAAATTATTATTACTTGGGGTGCCTGGTTGGCTCAGTCAGTTAAATGTCTAACCTTCGGCTCAGGTCTTGATCTCAGGGTCCTGGGATCATGCTCTGCATCGGGCTCCCTGTTCAGCAGCGAGTCTGCTTCTCCCTCTTCCTCTCCTTCTGTGATCTCTCTCTCTCTCAAATAAATAAAATCTCTAAAAGAAAATAAACAAAAAAAGGTACTGTTAATACTTGCTAACTTGCAATTCTGAAATACTGAAATCTTTTGATACCATTATTAAAAAAATACTTTGAAAAATTTACCTAGATGCCAATGATATGTCTGTATTCTTGAAATGACATTGATTAGAGATGCCAAATACCAGAAATATCTGCTTGAGTTTCTTGTAGAGTGATTTAAATTCTTTTTTTTAAGATTTTATTTATTTGACAGATAGAGATCACAAGTAGGCAGAGCAGCAGGCTCCCCGCTGAGCAGAGAGCCCAATGCGGGACTTGATCCCAGGACCCTGGGATCATGACCTGAGCTGAAGGCAGAGGCTTAACCCACTGAGCCACCCAGGCGCCCCTAGAGTGATTTAAATTCTAACTCATTCACACTACTTTTCCAAATTCTAGAGTATTCAACACCAGAACATATCCAAATCCAGGGAGGCCACAGATCCTTTCCTCCACAACCACTATGTATTTTGCTGCTTGACTTGGGTCAGTTCATTTGAAGAAGAGAATCACTTTTTGGTGGACATTTTTTGAATAGATGACATCTCAAAATTTTTAAAAGGTGTACAAATAGAAGTAGGAAACTAATAGGGAAGGAAGGAGACCTTATTGTTTGCAGCTAGCCACACCTTGCACTTCAACACCCAAACCATAACTGTACCATAACATTGTCCCTCATGCTTTAAACCCAAGTAGGCAAAACCCGAGTGGACAAGAGTAAAGTGGAAATAAATCTATTTGACTCTAGATAAAGGGCCTTATTTTTATATTTAATTACATAGTTTGATGTACTATAATGCCAAAATATGTCTTAAATGGTTTGATTAGAATATTATGCAAATTAAGCCATTCAGTGAATCTGGTTTCATGCCCCATCACCAATTACTCACTATTCTACAAAAAATTAAACAACATTCATGCATTTACTATTTAAAAGATTGCCTTTTCATCATGTCTTATATTAATGGTGAACATTCTAAGTCCATATTGTATGTCTTTTTGAAAAAAGTGCATATTGTCTTTTCCTATGCATTATTTTCTTATGTATGAGATAGAACACTGTCCCTTATTGATATAATTTTGCATTATTCACATTAATTTTTACTAAAATTGGTATGTTAAACTGATAAAATGTTGAGAGTAAACATTGAAGTACAGATGTTTGCATCAATGCAATGTTGCTTTAAATACTCTCTGAAAAAGCTTCTGCCACATGATAGCTACTTGGAGTTTTATGTTATCATAAAATTACTAAATTAATAAAAACATAAAATGAAGACCACAAAAGCAAACAAACAAACAAAAAAACACCTCTCCACACACAAACAAATTAAAAACAAGACAATTTGGAATTGCTTTTGCAGGTACAGGGAGCTTGCTTGAAACACACTGAGATGCTATTCTAAAGGTAGAGTGGTCATCTCAGAATAACATATTATGTGATCTTGACAGATGTCTTTCTTGACATAAAGAGTTTAGATGTTAATGAGGTGAACCTGACATATGAATTAATCTAATAATTTGCAGTCAAGGAAAGTTGTCCTCCACATTTTTTCCAAAATGTTCTCTCCATTAACAGCCTACAAAACCCAAAGAGAAGATAGTTCATTTAAAATACTCTGATTTTCTTTGTAAAGGAGCATTCTCAAAGTACTGAGTGCCACCATATTCAGAAATCAGATTTTTCCTCCTGGTTTTATTGAAATTATTGAATGTTTCTAGTGACTTGACTCAAACAGATGTCCACATTTTTATTCTATATACTTTGAAAATATTATAATATCATATCTAAACATGAGCTTTAAATAAAAAATGAATATGAGGATGGGACGCCTGGGTGGCTCAGTTGGTTAGGCGGCTGCCTTCGGCTCAGGTCATGATCCCGGCGTCCTGGGATCAAGTCCCACATCGGGCTCCTTGCTCGGCGGGGAGCCTGCTTCTCCCTCTGCCTCTGCCTGCCACTCTGTCTGCCTGTGCTCACTCTCTCTCTCTGACAAATAAATAAAATTTAAAAAATTTTTTATTTATTTTTAAAAAAATTAAAAATAAATATAATTTAAAATTAAAAATTTAAATTTTTTAAAAAAATTTAAAAATAAATATAATTTAAAAATAATTTTTAAAAAATTTAAAAAAATTTAAAAAAATGAATATGAGGAAACTATGTCAAGAATTTTAAATGAATAAAAGTAATTAGCTCTTTTTTATAAAACCCAAAGTAATTCATATTTTCTGAACACTAAAGTTTGGAATCAGCATTTGAGCCATTGACTTAACTCTGAAATGTAGAAACTATTTGGCATTCTATTTTTCCCACATACCCAAATTTTCAGAGAGGACCACAGTGATCACCACAAACTAAGAGTTGTTATGTTTCTAACCTTCATTCAATTTGCCATATGATTAACAATGTTAGTCTAGGAGGAGGAAAAAAAAGTAGGCATCACCTTGAAAAGCATAATTCAATTAAAATTTCCAAAACTTTAGTAAGCATCTAGTGTATGTCAAGGGATATGGAAAACGGAAATACTAAAATGAATAACATATACCTGCAGAAAACTAAACTTTCTGAAAAGTTATTTAAAATATTTTCTAATGGAAATGCTTATCTTATGGAGATTACAAGTAATCAAGATCACAGATGACATACCTAAAATATGTCCAGACCAACTCTTTGCTAGTTGACTACCCAACAGAGCAAAAGTTTAAAAATCTAGTAAAGGGGAGTATTAATGCTAAATCCAACACTGCTGTCCTAACAAGTAGACTCATGCTATTTTTCCAATGACATTCAAATTTAAAAAAAATCAAAAGATCCAAAAAGAACTTAGTGTCTTATTTCCCAAATCCATCCTTTCTCTAGTTTTTCTAACCCATTAAATGGCATCATCATTAACATTTTTGCCAAAGAGAGTCAATTATGTCACCTCTTACCTCATCTGATTTATCCCCCTCTCCAAAGCATCAGTAAATAGCTTTAGTATTTTATACAACATTGCCCAAACTAGCATCACTCTTTTACTACAATAACTTTTTGTCTCTTGTACCAGTGTCTACTTATAAGCTTTCCTAATTTATTATGCACAAATTAAAACTTTAAAAACACATTTAAAGACACACATATTTAAAAATACACACATTGAGGGGCACCCGGGTGGCTCAGTGGGTTAAAGCCTCTGCCTTTGGCTCAGGTCATGATCCCAGGGTCCTGGGATCAAGCTCCACATCTGGCTCTCTGCTCAGCAGGGAGCCTGCTTCCTCCTCTCTCTCTCTCTCTACCTGCCTCTCTGCCTACTTGTGATCTCTGTCTGTCAAATAAATAAATAAAATCTTAAAAAAATAAAAATACGCACATTGGAACATGTCACCTCATTGTTCAAAATCACTTGCTCAAAAACCCATGAAACATTTCCCATTGCTCTTATGATAAAGACCAAATTTCTTAACATTGACTATAGCCCATAAAATTTAATATTTTATGTATTTCATTTCATGCCATGTTCTACATAACTCTCCAAACTTCAACAACACTGACCTTCAAGTTTTGGGAAATTACAAACACATATTCTTCTTGGAATGTTCTCCTGCCTGTCTTACCTCATTTTGGCTTAATTAATACATATTCATATTTCAGAATTCAGTTCATCTCTGATATCTTCAGAGAAAGTCTGCCTGACACATCTCTTCCCTAACCAATTTGAGTGTCCAGTGCAGCAGTCAGGGACCAGTTAGGAAACAGAATTCATACCAAGTAGGTATAGACTAGAACTGGAATAAAGTCTAAGGAATAAATGGTGTTACCAGATATCAGGAGTTGGAGCCACCAAATGGATACTTGAACTACAAAGGTAGATGCTGCCCAGTTGGAGTTATAGGCAAGGAGGAAACAGAGCCACTGCTGAGAGACCCTCCTAAAGCAAAGAGAGGAGAGTGTATTCAGGCCTCTCTCTGCTTTGGACCCTCCAATCTTCTGTCCAAGGCTCCCATTAGTCAAATCTATGAAGACACCAGATGGCAGAGAAGTCTGCACAATGTTGTTTGCACAATTAGTTCTTGTAGTATTAATTGAGCAAGGGAAGGAAGAGAATGGATCTGACAACAAAGAGGCAAAAAACTGGCACACCCAGTTATATGCTTACAAACATTTTCTAATTTGTCTTCCCAGAACTTTTCATGATTAAAATATGGCTTTCCTGCTAAAGTGTGGGCTCTTTGGGAGAGGAATCACAAATGTCTTTTTAGTGTTGTAACTATACTGCCTACATGGTCCTTGATACATGTGTTGAATAAGTACAAAAATCATTTAATCAAACTAACTAACTCTTGTTATTAAACAATGTTTTAACCACTATAACAGAACTAGTCTGGTGGTATAGTCCAGATATTCTTAACATATTTAGGGGGCACAAGCATTTTTTAGTATCTTATAAATACTCCTCCTCCCGCTGCTCTCTTGCTTATTCTCTAAAAAATAGTCTTTAAAAAAAAGATAAACTTGTGAATATTATTTAAGATTTCTCTCCGTTTTCACTCTAGTAACTCCTACTTCTGTATCTGGGTATTCTTTTAATGGCAAAATTAAAAAGAAGGGATTATGTTTTAAAAGTTAAGATAAAGTAAACTTGAATGAGTTATTACAGAATAGTTTGACTATCCTACTCCTGGGAGTGATAATATAATTTTACTTGTGAGAAGACCTTTACAACTCATTAGCTTATGAATTATGTATCTAGCACACAAAGAAAGCAAATGTAATCCTAACTCTTCATGGGTGAGACACCCTATATTTATTTCTCTTAAAACTAAGTAGAGATGCCTTCAGATATTTCATTATTCTTAAAGAATTAAATGACTCTAGCAAAATTCAACTTTGTCTTCTCAGCAGGCAAATAAAAAAAGCATTTATTAATGCATGAATCCACTCTTCAGCTTGTATATGCTTTAATAACAAGAAGAGGAAATTTACCTCCCCCATAATTAAAACTGCAACAGCTCAATGAAGGATTGGGTGCTAATACTTTTTTCAGTTCAGAATTTCTGGCTTACTTGGAGGTATAGGGTTAATAATATTTGAAGGTCTGTATATAACAGAGGAAAAAAACTGCCTTTCTGGATATCAAGTCTAAAAATATCTATCCCCAAAATAAGAGAATGGTAAAGTAGAATTGGACACATGAGACTAAAGATTCGTCAAAAATCATAGTTGGGAATGAACTCAAATCAATGGGGTCGCTACAACCAGGCCACCCATCCCTACTTGGTGAGCTAACAATCCACATTCTAGGTATTTTCATTCTAAAAATAACTGAAAGATTTATTGTAGAAGACTTCCTTGAAGTTTAAAATGTGGAACATTTTTTAGGTTTGCTAGTTTTCTTTGAATGACAGTACATAGGGTCATTTAACATTGCACACTGACCCCCACCCCACAGTGTTTCTCATATACTGTATAGCAAAAATATGTATCTATGGGTTTTGATGGCAAAATGGGTTTTGGGGACTTCTAGGGAAAAAGGTTTAGAGAAGGACACTGGGTCAGCAGTAGAGTAGGGCAAATACCTGCACAAAAAGAGGTCAAAACAAAGTCCAGTGAGGCAGCTAAACACACATAAACACACATGCACACGTGTGCACACATACAGAGAAGCCCTGAAAATTAGCTTATTATTTTCCCATTTTTGCCTGTAATCATTTCTGTTCTCTCCTTCTCAGATTAACGAAGTCCAAATTCCAGACCTCTGCAGACCAATTACCATGTTACTTTAAATCTACTCAGAAAAAGCAGGAGGTTATGTCCTACATATCACTCTTGCAACTTTTAAGGAAAGAAAAGGTAGAAGAGCTGGGAAAACACTTCCAGAATTTAAGGGTGTAGAAAAAACAGAGAATATATTATCCTTTTTTCAATGAGTTACCTACTTTCTTTTGTTGTTGTTTAAAGATTTTATATATTTATTTGAGAGAAAGAAAGCACGCATAAGCAGGGGGAGCAGCAGGGAGAGGGGGAAGCAGGCCTTCCACTGAGCAGGGACCCCAATGCCAGGCTCTGTCCCAGGACCCTGGGATCATGACGTGAGCGCAAGGCAGATGCTTAGCCCGCTGAGCCACCTAGGCACCGAGTTACCTAATTTCTTTTCTTTTTTCTTTCTTTCTTTCTTTCTTTCTTTCTTTCTTTCTTTCTTTCTTTCTTTCTTTCTTTCTTTCTTTTTCTTTCTTTTATTATGTTATGCTAGTCACCATACAGTACAGCATTAGTTTTTGATGCAGTGTTCTATGATCCATTGTTGGCATATAACACCCACTGCTCCAAGCAATATGTGCCCTCTTTAATACCCATCATCAGGCTCAACAATCCCCCACCTCCTCCCCTCTAAAACCCTCAGTTTGTTTCTCAGAGTCTGCAGTCTCTCATGATTTGTCTCCCCCATGGATTCCCCCTTCATTTTTCCCTTCCTTCTCCTAATGTCCTCCATGCTATTCCTTATGTTCCACAAATAAGTGAAACCTACTTTCAACTTGGCCTCAGGAGTAAATGCTGGCAGCTGAAGAAAGAGCAGCAATTCTCAACTCCGCCATTTGCAGCTTAGGAAGCACAGTTTTCTCTCTTTAGATATTGGTAGAATTTGGCCAGAATCAAAGATGCAAACCTAGAAAAGAAAGTAAAGTGGTGCTGCAAGAAGAAGAAGGAAGCACAGGAGGCAAAATTAATCTCTCTTGCCAATTTTGCAGTGATTCTTTGTTACTAAGCATTGCCACCTCCCTCTTTAGCTTTGACAGTTACCTTGAGCTTTCCTGATGGAATAGTTAACCCTGTGGCATGAAAATATTCGGTTCATCATTTCTGAAGTTCTTCCAAACACTCTGCAGAACATCACTGTGTCACATCCACATAAGCAAAATAAGCAGATAACCATCCTATTACTCCACAGTGCTCTTATTGGAGTGTTCTGTCTTGTAAGTACGCCACCCTCAATCCATCCAAACTAGTGTCTCCACTTGCCCTGATCACCCTCATTCTAATCAGTCAGGAAGTTCTGTTAATTAAAACCTATAAATGTCTCTTGAATTTATCAACTTCTCCTTACCCTCACTGCTAAAATTGCAGTCCAGATCACAACAGTCTCTCACTAAGATGTCTGCAGTGTTCTTTTTTAGGATCCCTGATTTGCTTTTCTTCACCACTCTCCACATGATACAGATAGGACAGGGCCATGCTCATCTTTTCAAACTTACCCACTATACATGATACATGATTTTCATGACCTACGACCAGCTTTTCATCCTAGCTGTGGTCCCTTCTCTTGCCGCTTTGCCACATTCCCACACACACATCCGTATCCCTAACTCTTCTTCAAGATACAACTTAATCATTATTTTCTCTGGAAATACTCCCTGATATGTTTGGGCTGCCTCATGTGGCCCTGAGATGTGTCTGCATTACAGGTGTTTAAGTGTCTCCTTTCTAAGGTTGAAAATTCAAGAAGAGCTAAAGGTGAGCATCCATTTCAGCATTCTCCTTTGAGTCCCCAGGAAATTTCCTAGCTCTTAGGAGGCAATCAGTAAATACTCACTGGATACTTGAAATAAATTCATTTAACTTTCATAAATATCACTTCCAGTTTTCAATGTCTAGTCTTTGACAGTGTGTTGGTTTGCATTTAAGCACTTAATGCAATTAATTTTTAGTTAAGCATGAAATTCATTCTCTGATATTTTCAGCACTTATATGGTAAAGCTTAGGTGAAAAAAATATTTTAAATTTCCTTTCCCAGGTCCAGTCTCAAAAGAGAAGTCTTATTATCATTCCAATCCCATCAAAAAGAAACTGAGACAAAGAGAAGAGTTAGATCACTTACTCAAGTGACACACCAACAATCCAAAATAAATCCAGAATTAATCCTCTGAATATTCTGAATCCGATATGATTGCTTAGCTCCTGAGCTGTGCTCTTTAACATTCATAGGGGAAAATGTATTTTGCAAAACTATTAGACCCTTGATGATGAATGTTATTTTTGTTTATAAGAAATGTGTAAATATCTTCAAACATAAATTGTCTCTAGGCTAGAAAAATCTAGGAAAATTTAGAAATCCTGTAAGTCTCCTCTAGAGAAACTATACATGATTTGGGAAATTTGACTTTGGTGATCATGTCATTATAAAAAATTGTACAACTCAGGGTAGAGTACCTACCTCTAAGGGAAGTGGGTGTCATCATATTAGTGTGCTCAGCAATTTAAAGTCCTTCTTTTTAAGTAGTAACCCATGGAAAGGTGAGACTGAATGCACAGACTGACTGTGCCCTGGGCTCAAGCTGTTAAGCGAAACTGAGCAACTTGACCTGTTTTCAGAAGAAAACCAATTACCACCAAACATATTGAGAAAGAGCAAGATTACCTGGAGGCTGGGGGGGGTGGTTGGCTGCGGGGGAGGACTTCTATTACCCAGCACTCACCTTCTCACTCCAAAATACGCCTTAGACCAATTCCCCCTCCAAAACCTCCCAGACAGAGAGTCAATCCTGCCCTCCTCCCTTTCTTTGAGGTTCTCCTTTGCTGTCTTCACCTCAGACAGTGCTGGGGCCAGGGAAGTAGAGAGAGGGACTTCACGTCTCTCATGTTCCTTCCTTAGGGCTCTAAACAGCTCACTCTTTGCCTATGGCAATGTGTCCGAGTGGTGATAAGTTTGCATTTACCACCTAGACGCTTGGTCAATAGCAGCAAAAACCTTTCAGTTTCTTGGACCCATCCCCCTTAGAAGATAGTGAAATGTGTTAAAGAATACTTTTTTTGTTTCTGTTCAGTTATAAGATTTTTAAAGGAACCACCATATTTAAATAACTTCACCAGGCACTATCTAAGTGTCTTATGTCAGTTACCACTTCTAATCCCATAACAGCCAAAGGAGGCATGTAATGGCTGCACTTGAGAGATGCACAAATTGAAGCCCACACTAGTAGGTATCCTGTACATGTCACATAGCTAGGGCCTGGCAGAGCCTCGGTTTCAACTTGAGGTATCAAATTTTGCATTTGAGCTCTTAACCACCAGGTCTGCTTCCTCTTGGTTACAGGCTGGATATGTGTGCACACGTAGGAAAGATATAAATATGGATGTAAATGTAGATACAGATATATATATATATATATATATATATATATATATATATGTGTGTGTGTGTGTGTATATATATATATATATATGTCCCTATACATATAGCTATATGTCCCTATATATTTATTCTTGTGACTATAAGATAAACAGTAAATATATACCATTATACTTTTTTTAAACATGGTCTTTTATTTTCTTCTTAAATTTTCTTCTCTCAGTACCTTGTTTCACTAAGTAGGTTTCTTCCTTTCTTTCCTTGAACTATTTTCTGCGTGGGGTAATTACTTCTTGTACCGTGAGCAACTGACACTTCCCTGAAATAACTGAAAAGACCTGAGAGACAGATTTATAGTCGGAGGCCTTAGGTGTTAAAATACCCTCGAGACTCCAATGGAGCCTGAACATTAGAGCCCTAGGGAATGGATATGCCTTATCATTTTTCTTTGCTTTTCTCTGCTGATTATTCTTAATAAATGGCAAAGACTCCTATAAGTATGTGCCGAGAGCAACTTCAAGAATATTGCCAAAAGAGCATATCCTTCCTCTCGTTTTCCCATTGTTGAATTAAAGTGAAACATGGGCTTATATTGCTAAAGGCAACATAAGTACACATGACATGCAGACTGGATAATTAAATAGGTATAATTTTAGAATAATGGAGGACTTTTTAAAAGATATTTAGAATTGTCCTATATTGGAATGGTATTTCTCTTTGAGATATGCAACTGCAACTAGTTGCTATGAAGAGAGAGAACACAACAAAAAATGTCAGATTAGCAATTGGTTACAAAAGATATCATAAATGCATGGTAAAGTCAGGTATGTTTGGCCTGAAGAAGACTGGCCTTAACTTCAGATGAAAGAACACAGTTCAACATACATGAACTCCATTCTCTGTCTTTGTCAGTGAACAGAGAATAGGAAGAAATTAAAACACGAAGGCTTATTTGAGAGAAAAGGCAAAAAAAAATTGTCCCATTGGTGCAAGTTGAATGATGCTAGAAAATATTACTTATGGAAGTAAGCTCCTTACCTGGAGGTCTTTTAGAATTAAAGCAAAACAAATAGCTGTTTGGCATTAAAAAATCCAGTTTAAGTAGTGTAATTCTAGCTGTGGATGCCATGTGTTTGTGTGTATGGGAGAGAGGAGATAGGTATCAATTAAATAATCGCAAATGGAAAATGTTAAAAGGGCTTCTATATACATAACTTCAGTAGATGAGATATAGCCTGGGAAATTAACGGCAGGCTCCATAATGCAATTATTCCAAAAAATAATCTTATTGAATAACAAGAGAGACAAATGGTTATAAACCCATGTTTACAAAGATCTTTTAAGAGTCCAGAATGGAAAGAAATACTGAAAGGGGGAAAAAAAGATATTTGGAAAGGGAAAAAAAATGTAAAAATTGAAAGGGATAAGATATTGCTGAAGGCAAGTTCAAGCAACACATTACAGGCATGAGAAAACAGGAGAATTAAATTCCAGGTTAGTTTTCTCTATCTAGAGCAAAAAAATCATAATAGGAATGTTTCTACTTGAGGGGCAAATACTTTAAGGCAAATACTTAAGATAACGAAGTAGAAGCACGTGATATCTAATTGTTGTCTATGCTTTCCATTATGGAGCAAAAGAGAGGGGTGAGGGATACAAAGGGAGATACAGAGACATATATTTGTTTGTCCCCAAATGCTTAAGATCATAAACTTGTGATTTTGTAAGGTAGGTATACACTGTAGTTTCAGGATCTATTTAAAGAAAAGGATATGAGAACAGTGACATGCTGTGTAGCAAAGAACGTAAACACACAGGTTTTAGAGTCTATCAGGGTACAAAACTAAACTCTGAATGTATACTTACTGTTGAAACTCGGGTAAGTTTTTTAACCTTATTATCTTCATGCAGAAAGTAGTATAGGAAGTAAATAACTCAAATAATCTGGCTAGTGAAACCACATACTAAAGTAACAGATTTTAATAAAACAAGGGACTTAATTCTTTTTATATAATGCAGTACCTGCACTCTAAAGTTAAACATTCAGTCGAGATAGAGAGAGAGGGGGAGAGACAGATACATGTCTCATACAGATAGATATAGATGGAGACACACACACACACACACACACACACACACATTTCTATAAATATAGATGAAGATACACATGCACATAAATTTCTATCCATCTCTTGCTACCGGTACAACTATTCATAACTGAGAGATAGCATGCCTAGAGATTAAGAGAGCAGGGCCTCTATGACCTTCAATAAAGTTACTTATTTTTGCTCTACCCATTTCTGCATCAGTAAAGTGAAACTAATAATGATACCGGTATTATCAGGATTAAGCGAGAGCACCTATGAAGCACTTGGAATGGTGTCTGCCATGCAGAGCAAACACTGGCAATTGTTAAAAGCTGGTTAATGAATGACTCTTCATACTGCATACCTGCCACGCACCAGGCTCTCTTCTATATAGAAATCTCTTCTAATAGAAATCTAGGAATACAGCAGTGAACATAAACATTTTTACTCTCAATTTAGGGTACTATCAGTGTTATTATGTAAGTTATGAATGTGATTCTTGTTTTGAGAATCTGCTTGACTGTTTTAAGATAGAAGAAATGAGAGCATATTTAATTGAAGGGGAAAAAATGATTCCCCTTCAACAGACGAATGGATAAAGAAGATGTGGTCTGTATACACGATGGAGTATTATGCCTCCATCAGAAAGGATGAATACCCAACTTTTGTAGCAACATGGACGGGACTGGAAGAGATTATGCTGAGTGAAATAAGTCAAGCAGAGAGAGTCAATT
>PISX010030098.1:0-19146 GCA_004024625.1 Mellivora capensis | reverse complement strand
GCCATCCAAGCCTCCCTCAAAAAAATTGAAAAATCCAGAATACAACAGCTGTCTCTACACCTTAAAGAACTGGAGAATCAACAACAAATTAAACCAACTCCACGCACAAGAAGGGAAATAATCAAGGTTAGAGCAGAGATGAATGAGGTAGAAACTAGAGATACAGTAGAACGTATCAATGAAACTAGAAGCTGGTTTTGGAAAGAATCAATAAGATCGATAAACCATTGGCCACACTAATCCAAAAGAAAAGAGAGAAAGCTCAAATTAATAAAATTATGAATGAAAAGGGAGAGATGACAACTAACACCAAGGAAGTAGAAACAATCATCAGAAGCTATTATCAACAGTTATATGCCAATAAGTTAAGCAACCTAGATGAAATGGATACATTCCTGGAAAAATATAAACTCCCAAAATTGAACCAGGAAGAAATTGACAACCTGAATAGACCGATATCTTGTAACGAGATTGAAGCAGTGATTAAAAACCTCCCAAAAAACAAGAGCCCAGGACCTGACAGATTCCCTGGGGAATTCTACCAAACTTTCAAAGAAGAAATAACACCTATTCTCCTGAAGCTGTTCCAAAAAATTGAAGCAGAAGGAAAACTTCCAGACTCTTTTTATGAAGCCAGAGCCAGTATTATTACCCTGATCCCCAAACCAGGCAAAGACCACACCAAAAAGGAGAATTTCAGACCAATATCACTGATGAATATGGATGCTAAGATTCTCAACAAGATCCTAGCAAACAGGATCCAACAGCACATTAAAAAGATCATCCACCATGACCAGGTGGGATTCATCCCTGGCTTACGAGGGTGGTTCAACATTCGCAAGTCAATCAATGTGATAGAACAAATCAATAAGAGAAGAGATAAGAACCACATGGTCCTCTCAGTTGATGCAGAAAAAGCATTTGACAAAATCCAGCATCCGTTCCTGATTAAAACGCTTCAAAGTATAGGGATGGAGGGAACATTCCTGACCTTCATAAAATCTATCTATGAAAGACCCAGCAAACATCATCCTCAATGGGAAGAAGCTCACAGCCTTCCCTTTGAGATCAGGAACACGACAAGGATGCCCACTCTCACCACTCTTGTTCAACATAGTATTAGAAGTCCTAGCAACAGCAATCAGACAACAAAGAGAAATAAAAGGTATCCAAATTGCTGAAGACATTTTTCTCCTGCCCTGAAGTCCCCCTACCCTCCCCCACTCCTGCTGCTCTCCACCCGTCAGGCTCAGACAGCCCCTCCCTCCATGAAAATCCCAGCTGAGAATGATGGCTCATTGGCTTCCCATGGGTTCGTACCTCAGTCCTTAAAGTCACTTACTAGAGATTTAAGTTAAATATTTCTAGTAACCCATACCGACCACCCCTGTCAGCTTGCATATGTCTTGGGAAAAGGAGTATTTTCCTCATCTTAATGTCTGTTGTGTGCCTTTCATGTTTCTTTGCACGTAGTGTTCAGTAAATACTTTTGACTGAGTGAAAGAAGAAAAAAAGAAAGGCTAACAAAGGTAGGTTGACTGCTGCCCAAGTGTTTGCAGACAGTGCATTCATGTTCTTGTGTCCCTTCCTTAGCCTTTCCGAAATGTGCCATCTGCTTTGACTGTCTTGCATTTTTAAGAGATCCAACCTCTACTATCACTTGTACTATTTTTCAAACAGTTGAAAACAGTGGTGAGATCTAACAGTGAGAAATCCACCAACCTGTCAGCCCTAAGACACTCGGCCTCCACACAGACGCTTTCTTATTGGAATGATCTAGTGCCTCTGCTGGAGAGCAGAGAGGGCATCTGTCAGTCACCTGTAGGAATCCCATATTTCAAGTGCCCACAGTCAACAGCCAAAAAGAATGTCCCCAATGTCAACGTATCCTGCTTTGTGTCTTCCTTCACTTCCTGTTCACTCGGGGTCAGCACTCCCTTCCTGCCAGCATCAGCTCAGAGGTGGGAGGAACCCAGAAAGGAGCCAAGGCAGGGAAGGGACAAATAGCCTGAGGGACTGTCAGTGAGCCCCCACCCCCCACCCCCTACACGCAGTGCAGGCTCCTGCTCACAGCACTGCTTATGGCCCAGCCTTTTTAGTGATGACAGGCTCTTTCCTAGTCTGCCTCGGCCCTCAAATCCTCCATCCAGCCCTCTCCCGCCTCCCATCTCTGCTGTCTGCCTTATCTCCTTGTCACAATAAGAGAAAGGGGGAGCCGACCAAAGCCTTCCTGAGCACTGACATGGTTCTGGTTCATTAGCAACACACAGACAACAAGCAAGGAGGGGCAGACAGCGCAGACAGAATCCCCCCTGACAGTGAGCAAGTAACAAGTGTATCAGCTCAAGGGAAGTTCAAGGTTTTACAGCTCACTCTTCTGCCATTTCTGTTGGACGGTTCGCCACGATAGCACCTCTGGCCCTCCCCGGCCTCTGCCAACACCCTCCCTGACACAGGGAGCCCCTCATGCCTGGCCACATAGTTATTCTCACATTTCAGGGATGACACAGCCTGCCGACTGAACCGAGGAGCCGGTGTTCTTCCCTTTCCCCCACCTTTCTCAGCCCTTCTCTCCAAAACATAAACAGATAAAGAAATTCAAAACGTTGAAGAGCCCTGCCATGCCAAGAGGAAATTACCTGCCATCTGGTTTGTCAGATTCATGTTCTTGCACTTTCCATAGGAACAAAGACTGTCTCCATATCACCTGTGAAGTGAGGGCAACAGGAAGGCATTGTAAACCATTGGGAGGAAACCCCATTATGGATGGCCGCTCAGGGTAGTGGGTGGCTGGACAAGCTGGGGCTAAACCCCAGACTAATGATTCTGGAAGGGGGTCCTTGCTCCATGCCAGAATGCAGTTCCATATATCCCCCCGCCCTGTTCCATCGGCCCAAAGGCCTGAACCCCTCAGGCTGCACGTACCGCCATCTTGCTTGGTTCTCGTCTGACACCATTGAGTTGTATTTAGATAAAGGGATGAGAGGAAACTTGACCCATCATGGGTCTGGTGATCTTTTTTTCTTTGCAGGGATGGAGGTACCTGAGTCCAGGGTGTAGTGCGTGGAGAGTGGTTCTTTGTGGATTATTAGGAAGGAGATCTAGTTGGTACCTTTGACGTGTCCCCAAATGAGCAGAGGATCTGTGCTTCAAGAAGCAATTTTTTTATTCTCCGAGCTACTTTCAATACCCATTTTGGTTTTCATATCTTTGTTTAGACTTACGTTGCAAATCTGGTGTGATATCAGGGACCACAGACTCTTGGTAAATCTCTTTCTCTCCCTTCCTTATGTGGTATTATCAGTCAGGGTATAGGCAGGAGACAGAAACCACACCAGTCTATTTTTTTGTTTTGTTTTGTTTTGTTTTTGTAAAGAATTTAATGTAATGAAACATTAGGCTTTGAGGGAGGTAACTAAAAAGTCAAAAGGAGAACACTAAAGTTTCACAGAAGTAGCCATTGCAGGGAGCAGGTAGGTGCCCCTTCTAAGCTGAGAGAACAAAAGAAGTTGGAATCAATAAAATTTTATTTATTTATTTATTTTTAAAGATTTTTTTATTTGTTTATTTGACAGACAGAGATCACAAGCAGGCAGAGAGGCAGGCAGAGAGAGAGGGAAGCAGGCTCCCCACTGAGCAGAGAGCCCGATGAGGGACTCGATCCCAGGACCCTGAGATCATGACCTGAGCCGAAGGCAGAGGCTTAACTCACTGAGCCACCCAGGTGCCCAGGAATTAATAAAATTTTAAAACATGGCCCCTGAAAGCTAAGACCCAGACCTCTGAAGAGGAAGAAGAGAAGCCATCAGGGTCCAATGAAGCTGGTTCTGCAGGAGTTGGAAAGGCCGCACGGTGGGTTCAGCTGCTGTATCGTCAACATGGCATCCTGGGGGTGCCCAAGCCCTGTTGCTGGGAGGCCTGCAGGGGATGCCAGGGTTTCCTCCTCCCACTTCCCCCCTCCCCCCCACCTGCAGAGCCCAGCTTGTCCTCACACAGTAGAGTGGGGAGATGGGTTTGGAGCTGGGAGGTAGGAGCTTTGTAACTGGCCTGGGAGGCAGGGGAGCTGCTTCATTAGCCTAAGAGGGTCTTTCTCCCTCATCACTCTGAGTCTTAATAAAACTCAAATGTCTTGAGCTTTCTTCTTGTTTATTCCTGTCTACTCCACGTTTGACCCTTTAGCTCTCCAGAACAGATGTGTAAAAAGGCTTGGTACTTATGTGTTTTCAGCTTATAATCCCCTCATCCTTCCACTGAAAAGGGTGTGTCCACTGATCTTTGATGCATGTACCTGAGGGGAATTGATTTCTCAGCCTCACCACCCAGTCATTTGTCCTTTTCTCTGTCAGCATTTCTCACAGGGCCCTTCTCCCCCTTTTCCTGCTTCACCACCCCAAGAGCCCCCTCCCCTGAGACCACAACCAGCTCAAGGCTGGCAAAACCAGCTACTATGGAAGAGAGCCACCAGGCTTTCTAGTTCAGCCCCACACACGTTAGTTGCCTCCATCGTGTGCTGGGCACCATGCTTAAATGTATAGAGGGAGAAAATGGGGTCCCTGCCCTATGAGACCCTTTTCACCAAGTAACGCAGAGAGCTATGTAGACTCTTCCCGGGTTACAGACCATAGGAAGTGCCACGGCATGAAGAGGTAGTAGAAACAGCGGGATCCGAGTTCAGTCACGATTCAGCCTTGTGCAAACGAACCAGAAATGAGGTCCTAAACGTTGAGTAGCTGCTGTGTGCTTTACCTACTGATGCTTTTGATCCTGGCAGCAACCAGATGAGGGGCCCCTGCCAGGATCCTTGTTTCGCAGACGGGCAATTGAGATAAAGGAACTGCCCAATGTCTCAAACACCAGTAAGAGGCAGAGCTTTGTACCAGCTGAGTGACCTCCCTCTAGGCTCTGTTTGAAGAAGAGGTAAGGTAATGGTGCCTGGTATGTGGTAGGAGCTAACTAAATGGTAGCCATTGTTACATGGTTAATTTGATGATTTTTTTTTAAAAAGCTTATAAAACAAAAAGAAAAGGATAGTTAATCATACCTTACCTTATATGGGATTTTGGAATTTATAAGGGTTTTTAATATATATTAACCTTTTTAATCTTCATAATCATCCAGTGAGGTAAGGATATCATTCTTATTTTACCAAGGAGTCTAGAGGGGCTGAAGGATGTGCCCGAGCTTGAAAAGAATGAGAAGTGGAGAGAAAGCATGACCGTTGTCCCCCATGTTCAGGGAGGCCCTCAGAAGAAGGGTCCCTTTTGCTGGCTGTGGTATGATTTCATGGATGAATTGGCAATTTGGGGGCCATGCATATCTGTGTTCATCCACTCACTCATGACCTGTGCACCCTTGAGCACAGCAGCCTCTGGTCTCCCATTTCCCCATCCATACAACCCAGTCAACCCCGTCTGCCTTACCCCACTGTGAGGATGGGTACCTGAAAGTGAAAACCTTGGGTCACGGACAGGAAAGCAGCAGATGTAATTGTTTTGGAGAAAAGGAGAAATCTCAAAAGATGCCGTCATGAACGATCCAGTGTACGGAAACAATCTGATTCATTTTGCGTTAGGGAAATTAATCATTAATGAGTTTGGAATATTACTTCTTTGAGTGACAGTTTTACTTGCTTGTAACCTCTGTGACTTGCCATAAGACTTATTTGAGGCAAGTCTGGAAAGCTTATTTTTCCAACTCTAATGTTTTGTTTAAAGTGGCATGCGACCCTGAGTCATTTTGAGGGGTACAAGTTATGATGTGGGTGGAGGCAACACCGAGCCATCCCAGAAGTAAAGACATGGATGTGTCTGCCCCTTCTCTTGTGGCAGGGTGGCATGGCATGTTTGATCAGTGGACTCGAAAATCTGGGCTCACTGGTCCCATTGGTTCACAATTTTGGAAGACCCGGGCCTCTGAAGAGGAAGAAGGGCAAGTTTTCCCTGCCAAACTTGGTGACACCCAGCATTTCTCAGAGGCACTTGACAATGGCCCCAGGTCCTTCGGGGTGTCTCTTGGGACATCCTGTGGGACAGTCTGGATAGACCTTCATGTGGGAGATGCTAAGGCCTTTCTTTTGCAGACGAGGAAATTTGGATCAGAGAGCTTAGCAGTTTGTCCCTGGTCAGAGAGAAGCAGAACTTTGGTATTGCTGCCTCGGTGCCCTGTGTGACCTGTTATGGCAGCATCTTCTCCAGAAGGTGGTTGCTCATCGGCTGTCTCTCCCTGTCAGCTTGGGCTTTTGACACGACAGATGGCCCAAACTTCTTCAGATGCACTCCATGTTTTAGTATTTCAATGAACTTAACTTACCGAGACTTACTTAATGGATGGAAGAATGTGTTTTTCTCTCAAGAGGAGAGAGGTCATTTAATGACCCCCATTTCAGGCTTTCAGCCATATTTACAAAGATGGCCGTGTCTCCGGCTCCACAAGGGAGTCTACCCTCTGCTCCACTGACAAACCACATTTTGTGTATCCCACTTCTGATGGCCTTCTTCCCCTAATGTCTGTGAGCTCCTTGGTGTCAGGGAGTGTCTGAGCAGCCTGGTGAAGTTGTCTTGTTCTCTGTCCCCAATTATGTGTAAATTCTTTCACTCTCACCTGAGTGGGGGAGTCTCTCAATGGCACATTCACATTCCATTTACCTTCAACTAAGGTATCACATCTACCCTCTGTGAACTTTGCTGTAGACTTTGCTAGGCTCGTTTCGATTTGGTGCAAAAGAAAATAATGCTTCACATTTGTCTCATGTGACGAAGCTGAACTCCTTGTTTTCTTTGTTGAAATAGAGTCCAATACTAACAGCTGGAATTTTATTTTTAAACGTGGGAAAAACTATTTATATTTCACTTGTGAATGCCTAATCTGTGGCCAATGTTTCCCTCCATTACGTAATTTGTCTAGGTAAATGACTAAGCATTTGTATCCTTTTTTCTTTTAATTTTTTAAATCTATTTGGATTTTTGATATTTGGATATCTGAAAATGGATATGTTTAAGTTGTGAAGTAGAATAGTACAGTGGGTGCCCGTGGAGTCAGCACCCAGCCATGGTATCATCAGCACATGCATCTCCTGTTTTCCTCTGTGTTTCCTTCCATCTCCTGGCCACCCCTCTCCTTGCCCAGAGCAGCTACGATGTTTTCTCTTAAAAATTTCGATGGTCACAACTTTTTATTACCCTATTCATTTCTACCCTATGGCTGAAAGTTGGTATTAGATTCTACTTTATAAATAACAATAGGTGTTTTTCTTTTTAGAAGTCATTAGCCTAACCCACCTTCCTTAGACATTTCTGTTACCAAAAGGAACGAGAACACAACTTTAGACACAGGACGGCTATCTGTTTGTTGGGGTCCGTCACTGTACAGCAGTTGAGACAATTCTTGGGCATTATGGGAATCAAGAAGAAATATTAAGACATGTAGTATCAAGGCATCTTGATGGCCTAAAACACCTAAAAGGATCTGGCCTGAAAGGATGTGTAGACAGGGATGTGGGGGAAGAAATTGGGGTGAGAAAGAAAGGAAGAAGGTCAAATCCAAAAGAGTCTGCTCTATAAAAGGCCTTTTGTCAGTGAGTCTCAAGTTTGATCTTTACTCACGTTTTGAACAAGCCATGGAAATCAATCGTCTAAAGTTCTTGAGGTTAATTTTTGTTTTGCCTGTTTTCCCCTGGAAATAGTCAGAAGGTCAGCTCTTTATGATGTCCGGCAAGTTCAAGTTGCTTTTTTTTTTTCCCTTTAAGATTTTATTTATTTATTTGTCAGAGAGAGAGGGAGAGAGAGCAAGCACAGGCAGACAGAGGGGCAGGCAGAGGCAGAGGGAGAAGCAGGCTTCCTGCCGAGCAAGGAGCCCGATGTGGGACTCGATCCCAGGACGCTGGGATCATGACCTGAGCCGAAGGCAGCCGCTTAACCAACTGAGCCTCCCAGGCGTCCCTCAAGTTGCTTTTTCTAGCTCGTCCTCAGGTTTACCCCCTAGCACGTACAGTCCCTGGCGGCGGGGAGGTGGTGGCGGTGGTTCTGGTACAGACTGAGGCGACATAAAATGCGGAAGAAACTGCGATCCCCCTCACAGAGTCCATGTTCTAATTAAGCATGGACCATATTGAGGTTACATTTGGGGTTGGAGGTGAACAAACCCAGTTTCCCATTTTGTCTTTTTTCCAGGAGTCAGGAAAATGAGATGAGATGAAATGAGGCCTCTGTTCACTTACTTGAGGCTAAGGAAGGGAAATATCTGTCTCCCAGTAACCATGATTTGCTGGGAAAAATTATGATCTTAAAGCCGATTGTGACCTCACTTAAATTCCAGTAATTGTACAAAGCTATGAAGATCCAGACCAGGCATTTAATGGGAGATTTAAACAATTGGGCAAAACCTTGACAAACGTTTTACCCGGGAGAGGAAAGCCCAGAGTGCAGAAGTGTTGCCTGCTTCAGCAAGATTTAATTATCTAACCTGAAAATATGAGACCAGAGATGAAGTCTTTGATAAGTTCTGAAGATGAGGTAAAGAGGCTAAATACAAAATAGAAGCTCTCCCTTTCCAGAGCCCGTATTTCTTTGATCAGTAACTTTATTTAGTCACTTAATGTTTTCATACATTTATTGAGATATAATCCACGTGCTGCACAATTCACCCATTTAAGTTGTGTGATTCCGTGGTCTTTAGTATATTGGCAGAGACGTGCGACCCTCTCCACAATCGATTTTGAAATATTTTCACGTTTGTATTCTGTGTGTGGTTCTCTGCCCGAACTCTAAGCTATGGTCTGGGCTGCAGGCTCCCACTCCCCCTGCAGTTCCTTCTTTCACTAGAAGCACCTATGATATTTTATTTGAACAAAGATTTCTGAGGCTTACTTTTTTTCATTTGTTTCTTTTAAGTCAGAAGCCATTACATTCAGGCAGGGCCCTGAGACCTTGCTCGGGATCCCTAAGGTCCCACAAGAGAATGCGGGCCCCAGCTCTCCACTCCCCACCCCAGCTTAACTGCAGTAGTAAAAGCATCTTTGTTTTTCACATGCAAATGACTTGTTTTAAGTAATGATGATGTCTAGAGCTCTAAAGTAGATTTGAGAGGATTCAAAAGGATTCAAAATTCTGTTTCTGCTCTGAAGGAGTTCAGTAGATAGTTGAGAGGAACCGTGGTATAGAAACATGGAAAGCTAATTCAGTAGAAGACTACCCTAAAATGAGTGTTCCTCATGATTTCATTATGAAAATTCTTTGTTTTCTGTGAATCTTCAACCAGAACTGAAGTTCTGTTAAAAATTAAGAATAAGGGGTGCCTGGGTGGCTCAGTGGGTTAAGCCTCTGCCTTTGGCTCAGGTCATGATCTCAGGGTCCTGGGATTGAACCCCCCATCGGGCTCTCTGCCTGCCTCTCTGCCTACTTGTGATCTTTGTCTGTCAAATAAATAAATAAAATCTTAAAAAAAAAATAAGAATAAGGTGTGCCTGTTGGCTCAGTTAGTTAAGCGGCTGCCGTCAGCTTGGGACATGATCCCAGAGTCCTGGGACTGAGCCCCTCATTGGGCTCCCCGCTCAGTGGAGATCCTGATTCTCCCTTTCCCTCTGCTGTGCCCCCTACTTGTGCTCTCTATCTCTCTCTGTCATATAAATAAATAAAACTTTAAAAAAAAAAATCAAGAACAAATATGAGAAACTGAAGTTTGGAAGATAACTTCAAATTTGCTAGGTCTCATGCAGTTTCTGAGTGAAGTCACAGAACACAAGTTGCCTGTGCAGGAACTGTGCTTACCTCTGGCCAACAGAGCATTATGCTCCTAGCACTCAGTGGAATTAAGGAAGAAGAAAAACAGAATATTGGAACAAAGTGAGAAAATCTGTAACATCAAGGCAGCATGGAATCATGAGTTAGAACAACCTGAATTTGTGAAGTACTGAAACTGCCTGCCAAATTTGATAAACAGGTTTTTTTTTAAATTACAAAATGAATAGTTGGAATTAAAGTAAGGGCTGGGAAACATTGGAATTTTAAGTAATTGATAAGGCTCGCTGTTTTTTATAGGTAGGACTGATTTTTAAGTTAATTTAGATAAGAACACAATCACACGGGCTGTAAACAGTCCAGAAGTACTTATAAATCAAGATAATTAATCTGAAAGCTTAATGAATCATTCAAAAAGGAAATGTCATGGAAGGCACCATAGGGATAAATGTTAGATTTGTTCTTATTTACATAATTATTAATTAGGCTGGATAGGCTACTTCTGAAAACCATACTAGAAACTGAGCCTTTTCTGTGAGCCTACAGTTTTAAATGGGAGGCCTGAAAGCATGTTAGGATCACCACCTGCCTGCCTTTGATCTTGGCTCTGCTGCTTCCTGCTGTTTGACCTTAGGCAGAGGAGCTAAGGTCTGCAAGCCACAGTTGGCAAGCCACCTTCGTGGACATGGCGGGAAGAGGAATAGGGTCCGTCTCACGGGATTGTGTGCTGTACGCTAACGAGCTGATGCACAGAAAGGGCCTAGCACAGTCTTGGGCACACAGTACTTCCACCAGTGGTAACCATTAATAATATAATTATGGTAAAAACTAAGGGACTGTGTGTTCTGATCCAGAAAGAGAAGCAGTACCTGAAAAAGCTGCAAAGTAATCCTTTGCCTAAAGTCAGCCTGGTTAAAAGCTGACTAAAAGTCACCTTGACAGTTCCAGAACTTTTGAAGAAACAGACCCTCCCCTCTTAGAGGAACTGTCAAGATGATTCTAAACCAGAAAAAGAAAAAAAAAATTATCATAGCTTTGCCTGAAGGCAAGAAGACAGAGACCAAGTTAATAAGGATTGACTAGTACAGAAAACATGAGTAGTGGGGAACGATGATCTGTTATCCTGCTTTAGTATCGTTGAACAGAAGAGCATTTAAGAAGATTCTGAGGTAGAAACCCGGCGAACTGGAAAAAATGTATTATGTTGTGTTACCAACTGGAAGTTAAGGTTATCTTCCTTGAGAACATTTATGAACAGGTACAGAGGGCCTAAAGAACTTTGATTTTATCATGGGATGGTAAGAAGGGAGGCTTTAAGGGTCTTAACCTTGGAAGGTACACAGGGACATTTGGATTTTAAATATGGACGTGAGCCTGGAGCAAGGGGCCAGTTAGGTTGGAGTAGTACTATGAAATCCAAACTCACTTTTTAGAACCCTGCCCCCACCCCATTCACTTTGACAAGCATATGATTTATAACCAGGTGTCGTAGATAACAGTCAAAATTGTGTACCTGCTCAACTATCCAAGTCATTGTTTTGGCTTGAAAATGACTAAGTATGTGCTTTGTGAATGTTATGTCCCATCATTTGCACTACATTTTGCTGAGGTAGGTGCTGTCTCCATTCTCTAGATAGAGAAACTGTGTTGTAAGTTCTCTCAGGCCTGTGAACACACCAGGCGAGGCCCAGGCCAGCTGATCTGGCTGGTTGGCTGCGGGGAGCCACTTCTAGATTAGGTTCGTTACTCTCATAAACTGTAGCTCGCTCCCTGTGGTCGTTCTTCCACACACCAGAAAAGGATGACATGGATACGGAAGGGGTTCTATTGGTTTCCTGGAGCTGATACAACAAGGTACCACAGGGTGGGGCTTCTGTTTTCTCACAGTCCTGGAGCCTGGAAGTCTGAGATTATGGTGCCAGAAGGATTGGTTCCTTCCAAAGACTGTGAGAAAAAAAAATCTGCTCCAGCCTCCCCCTAGCTTCTATGGTTTGCTGGCCATCATGGGCATTCCTTGTCTCGTAGAAGCGTCACCCCTGTGTCTGGAGTCATCTTCACATGGTGATCTCCCTGTGTGTCTGTCACTGTGCCCCAATTCCCCTTTATGTAAGGACACCAGTCATACTGGATTAGGGCCCACCCTAATGTCCTCATTTTAACTTGATTATCTCTGTAAAGACTCTTTCTCCAAGTAAGGTTACATTCTGAGGTATGGGGGTTTAGGACTCCAACCTAATTCAGTATGTAACAGAGTGGATGATCATAACACAAGTTGTAAAGGACCCTGTTCTGAGGAACCGATTCTAGACTATGGCTAAGAGGTTGTATATCCTGTGATTCTTTTATGAGGGGGCAAGGCAGGAAGCCTCATACCTCTTCAGAACCCAGGTGGTGATGAGAAGCTGCCTCATGAGAGCCTCCCAAGGGATATGAAGGGGTGAGTAGGAGACAGCCTCCTAGCAGTCCTCTCTGGGAGGATCACAAAGCACCCTGCCAAGATGTATGTGGGGCTATGGTTCATGGCTTTGTGGGGCCTAACACATAGGTTTGGCAGGGCACTCCTATGGAGCCATTCTCTCCAGCATATAGCTAAGAGTAGGGACCCAAATTCCATCCAGATCTGCCTCCCTCTGAGTGTATGCTCCTTGATGCTTGCTGTCCCCCTAGACACACCAAATTCTCTTGTCAGCTGGTTCTGTTGGTGTCTAGGAGTCATGAGTCAGGTTCCCCCAGAAAGCGTCCTCTAAGATGGAGGTTAGCAAGCTGGAAGCTTCTTATCAGGTTCTGTCAGGATCAATCCCTGTGGCCTTCAAGGGAAGGGGTGGAAGCGGGACTGGACAAGGGGAGAAGTTGGGCTATGATGCATTGACAGCAAAGGCCTCAGCCCACCCACAGGCAGCTCTGAAATAAGGGTGGCCCTTCAGCGTTGTCCTGAGTTGTAGTAAGGAGTTTCTTAGTCTAGCCTGTAAGAAGCAGACTTGTTTTATTTCTACAAATATGACTATATCCCTAGTAGCTACTACAAAACAATCATGACTTCATGTGTGGCTTTATTATCATTAAGTATGCATTCCTTACATTTGAATGCAAATTATACGTACTTATGTGTATATATATCACATGGCAGTAAAGAACGATTTTGGTATTTCTCAGTTCCCTTCATATAATAATTTCAGTTGTCTGTATTTGAACTCAGGACACGATTTTGAGTATGGGTCAAAGGTAGAGTCCTTATCTGATGCCTTGAATGACTTTTACTGTGTTTGTGAACCCTGCAGAAATCTGCGTTTGTGAAAATATGTTCTGGAGACAAAGATTTGAATCTTCATCTTCTCAGAGGGGTGTGTGTCCTCTCCCATACAGAGTGAAGAACCATTGTGTAAGGAAATACAGAGTCAACCCGGTCTTGCTTTGTAAGCTGCTCTGTACCCTGCTTCACACACACAGCTGTGACAGATGACAATCTAAAAAGAGAACATGAAAAAGGCAGGATCATGCCTTTGCCTTTTCCCCCTACAAAAGGGATATATCTGTGGACAAGAGACAAACACAAAGTGGGAAGTGAGAATGAAGACACTGTGCACTCCAGGTTCATAAGCAGGGAAGGGAAACCAGTGGTTTGGCTCTGGCAGAGTGTTGGGACTAAAAGAGCTTTGCATAACATGCTGGGCTAGAGTGGACACTCTGCTGAAAAAAAATAGGGTCAGGTGCTGGTTGTGCTCTCCTACTCCAGGAAGGAGGCAATTATCACTGCTGCAAATTGCTGCCGCCATGACCTGGAGCCCTGTAGCTTGAGTGGAGCTTTGATCCCAGGGAGAGAGCAGGACAGAGACATGGCCTCTTTTATTTTAATTTTAATTCCAGTATCGTTAACACGCAGGGTTACACTAGTTTTGATCCTGTACATTACGCAGTGCTCATCAGGATGAGTGCACTCTCCATCCCCATCCCCTATTGCACCCATCCCAGTACCCGCGTCCCCTCTGGTAATCATCAGTTTGCTCTCTAGAGTTAAGAGTCTGGGTTTCTGTATCCTTTTTTGTTTGTTTGTTTGTTTGTTTGTTTCTTAAATTCCACACATGAGCGAAATCATATGATATTAGTCTTTCTTTCACTTACTTCACTCAGCATTATACCCTCTAGATCCACCCATGCTGTTGCAAATGGCAGGATTTCAGACTTTTTAGGGCTGAGTAATATTTCATTGTATATATACCACTTCTTTGTTCATTCATCAATTGATGGATGCAGTTGCTTCCATATCTTGGCTCTTGTAAATAATGCTGTGGTAAACATAGGGGTGCATATATCATTTTGAATTAGTGTTTTCATGTTTGGGGCAAATACCAAGTAGTGCAATTACCGGATCATATAGTAATTCTATTTTTAATTTTTTGAGGAATCTCCATACTGTTTTCCATAGTGGCTGCGCCAGTTTGCATTCCCACCAATAGTGTATGAGGCCTCCTTTTTCTCCACATTCTCACCAATACCTCTTGTTTCTTGAATTTTTTATTTTAGCCATTCTGATAGGTGTGCCTTTGATTTGCATTTCCCTGATGATGAGTGGTGTTGAGCATCGTTTCATGTGTCTGTTAGCCATCAGTCTTGTTCCCCTTTTTAAATTGGATTATTTGGTTTTGGGATATTGAGTTATATAAGTTCTTTATATATTTTAGATACTAACCCTTTGTCAGGTATGTCATTTGCAAATATCTTCTTTCATGCTGTAGGTTGTCTTTTACTTTCGCTGATTGTTTCCTCTACTGTGCAGAAGCTTTTTATTTTGGTATAGTCCCAATAGTTTATTTTTTATTTTGTTTCCCTTGCCTTAGAGGGCATATCTAGAAAGATCTTGCAATGGTTGATGTCAGAGAAATTACTGCCTGTACTCTCTTTTAGGATTTTTATGGTTTTGGGTCTCCAATGCTCCTGACCTCCAATTAGATCTCCAAGATCCTTAATCCATTTTGAGTTTGTTTTTGTGTATGATGTAAGACAGTGGTGCAGTTTCATTCTTTTGCATGTAGCTGTCCGGTTTTCCATCACCATTTATTGAAGAGATCGTCTTTTCCCCATTGCATATTCTTGCCTCCTTTGCCAAAAATTAATTGACCATATAATCATGGGATTGTTTCTGTGCTTTGTATTCTGTTCCATTGATCTATGTGTCTATTTTGAGGCATGGCCTCTTTATCAGGAACTGAGATTAGTTATCCCTGTGGCATCAGCAGCGATCTCACCATTGGATGGGAACCCAGACAGCACTACAAACTTGATTCTGGGGTAGGCATACAATAGAGGAATCACAAAAATCTCTAACCAATATGTACCTCCAGTGATTAGGGAGAGGACATTAGTGGTTGTCTCTCATATAAGATGGGTCTACACACACAAATTCCAAACCACAGAAAGAGCTCAACAACTAGAATCTGAATTCACTGGAGAGTAAAGTAAAATCAAGAAGTGTTCTTTAAAAAAAGGATGTCTAACATCCTTAGAGAGATCATTGGAGAATAATACCCATTAAAAAAATACAAAAGGAAAAGAACAGGAAATTCTGAGTAAGGGGCAAAACCAGGCAGAAATGGAGAGTAAATAGATATGAAAAAGAAACAATTGCTGGGATGCCTGGGTGGCTCAGTTGGTTGGACGACTGCCTTTGGCTCAGGTCATGATCCTGGGGTCCCGGGATCGAGTCCCGCATCGGGCTCCCAGCTCTGCGGGGAGTCTGCTTCTCCCTCTGACCTTCTCCTCACTCATGCTCTCTCTCACTGCCTCTCTCTCAAATAAATAAATAAAATCTTAAAAAAAATAAAAGAAAAGGAAACAATTAGAAATATCAGAGATGAATAACAGATTCATTGAAATAAAGAAGAAAAAACACATGAGATGAGACTCAGTTGAGAAGAGAATTAGGAAATTAAGGTATTACTAAAGAACTCACTGAGAATACATAAATATGTAAAGATTAAAAATCTGAAATTGATAAACATTTAAAACATGAATTGAGTTAAGAGAAGATAGATTAAGAATTTCCACAATATGTGTTACTGCAGTTCCAGAAGAGAATGAAAAGAATGGCACAGAGGGAGTGGCTGGAATTTTTCTGAAGTGGGACAAAACATGAGCCCTTCAATTGCAGGCACATTGGGTGCTGAGCAGAATGAATGGAGATAAATGCTGACCATTCCTAATCAGAATCGAACTGTGGAGTGTCTAGGATAAAGATAAAACTGTTCACATCTGCCAGGAAGAAAAGACAGATTCCTTAGGAAGAAACGGCGCTGACTGACAGCAGACTGTCATTGGCATAATGATTCTAGAAAAATATTTTCAAAGTGCCAAGGAGAGACAATTATAAACCTACTATTTTGTGCTCCACTAAATTATTTGTATGAGGGGATTCAGACATGTAAATACTGAGAGTTTGCCTCCCACATACTTTCACTGAAGAGACAATCAAAGGATGTTCATGGGCAAGAACAAAAGTGCGCGGGAAGGAAGGCTGTCAAAAGCTATGAAAGGCCTATGGTTTCCCCCTGCTTGTAAGGTCACAAGGTGTCTGCCGCAGACTCCTGGCTGCTAGCAGAAGACACGAGAGATTCCTGGGTCAGAGACAGAGGACTATTAAGGCAGCATGAGCTTCCTGTTCACGTTGCTTCTCCTACACCCCCAAACCCCAGGGGGCGATGCAGAGCAGCTCAGGTCACTGCAGCTCCCAGGCTGGGCTTAGAGCGGAGCTGAAAACCATCGAGTTGTGCCACTCTACCATCTTTTCGTTCTTGGACTATGTTTGTTTGCTTGCTTCCCTTCCATTCTTTCAAAGAGGCTGTGAGCCGGCCTGCCCTAGCTTTGCACCTCAGGGAGACATTGTCTTTTTTAACCCTGGGGGGAAAAAAAGCAAATCTGCTCTCTGTCCCCAGGAGAGACTGCCTCTGTCTTCCAAGGGTGTTTGTTGACGCAAGGGGTTTATGGGTTATGTGGAAATTCCATGGACAATTGTCTCCTAACAAAGAGGGCGAATATAAAATTAAATACAACTTTTAGCTTGAACTAATGTCTTAAATAGCATATTATTTTGTGTGTGCTTTTTAAAGGATAAAAATCCAATAGTTGGGGAGAACTGTTAAAACAAAACACAAAAAACTAAGGTTTCTGTCTTATTTAAGACAGAATAGAGATCCTAAATAAATTTAGGCTTTGGATCAGTTTATAAAAGGATATTTGTGTGTGCGCACGTGTGTGTGTATTATGTCTATTGTTTAATAAAGAATAGACATATAGGGGAGCTTGGGTGGCTTAGTCAGTTAAGAATCTGCCTCCAGCTCAGGTCGTGATCCCTGGTCCTGGGATTGGGCCCCATGTTGGACTCCCTGCTCAGCCGGGAGTCTGCTCCTCCCTCTCCCTCTGCCCCTCCCCCCTCACTCATGCCGTCTCTCTCTCAATCTTAAAAAAAAATAGACATACGATTTATAGCTTTTTAAACTCAAGAGAGAAAAATATTAGAATATTTTTTAAAAATTGACCAATAGAATACAAGAAAGGAGAAAAATTAGGAAAAGACATAGTTTGTGGGATATGTCTAAAGAGGTATTTAGAGGAACATGTATAGCCTTAAATGCTTTTACTCAAAACTAAGAAAGTCCCAAAATACATGAGTTATTTTTTTCACCTAACTAAGCTGGAGGAAGAACAGAATAAAACCAATTAAGTAAGAAGAAAAATAATGAAGATAAAAGGAATTAATTGGAGCTGGGGAGAAATGCAACCCACTTTTGTCTGTCTCTTTTTAAGTACCTGGCCTCTGGCACTTCAGCTGCCGTTCTCACCTGCAAGTCTAGAGACTTGGGTCTGAAGACATGAGTGAGCCTTTTAAAGGGAAGTGGGGGCCAGTGGGGAGAGTAAAGGGATATGGGTGTAAAACTTAACAAGCAAAACTATTTCAAAGAAAAGAAAAAGAGGAAGAAAACAACTTCAAAAACCAAATTCATGTGACCCAGATGGCATGGAGAATTGTCCTTTTTGGAATCATAATTATTATTTTAAAAATCCAAACTATGCTGGAAAATTTGGGAAGTATGGACACAGACCACATAAAGTAGTCAGTCCAATGTGAGTTCAGGAGGCATTTATTAGCTAGGCACTGTAGTGGGTGGGGCTGGGCTACACAGGTAAACCAGACATTAATTCTGGTCCTGGAAGACAATGAACCTAGTAGGGGCACTTGATACAGTTGGAGGACTTGAAGTTAGGGTGGCACATAACTCCATGATTACTCTGTCCCCCAACCCCAAATAGGAAATAAAACAGTTCTTTGGTTGGAATGGTCAATAATTGGCAAAGATAAGAGGTTTTAAAAAGGGCAAACTGTGAAAAACATTTATAGATTCCCAGGATTACAAAGTAAGGATATTATTCCAACATCATTAGAGGTAGCCAAAATGCAATAAATGTAAAGATAATGCAGGGGAGGCAGAAAAACAGTTTTATTCCTACCCTTCTAGGTGTCTGCTGGTGCTCTGCAACAAAAGACAGATTAGAACAAACAGGTTTATTAACATTTGCATCATGCATGAAACACAGAGGAGTATCAGAGAGGAGTAACTCAAAGCTTGGTTGGTAACTGGGCTTATATAGCAGCTTAGCAAAAGAGCAATGAATTTTTAGAGAAAGTAACAAGGCAAAGAAAAGGATCTCGAATCTCTAGAGGTGGCCAATTGTGGAAAGGTAAATATATGGGAAACTAACGGAAGGTAAGGGCAAATTTGGTGTAGAGCCCTCTGGTGTTATCTCTGGGATGATAAGGGTCTAGAGTTGTCTCCAGTGATCGGTGAGGGGAGATGGGGCACCTTTGCAAATTTTTTGTCCTGCTCTTAGGCAAATTGTGTGCCTGTGTTGTGTTGGCCCCCCCAGCTGAGAGCTTCTCTTGTATCAGCTTCCTTTCAGTTGCTTTGAGCTCAAAGTAAACCTTATACCAATGTGACATGTTTGCAGGTGACATTTTTTGCTACTCTCTGATATGAAGTGGGATTACAGGGGTGTTTAGCATCAGTATTCATGAAGGGAATAAAGACTGAGTTTGGCCGACCACACTAACTGGGGTGTGAGGTCAGGCCACCCAACGCCACCAGCATGCAGGGCTCACTCAGTGCATTTGCTACAGAGCGTCTTAAAGATAAAGGCAAAATCCCTGCTCGAATGCTCTCCTTCCTTCCCCAGAGTTGATCATTGTTTTGAAGTCCAGTATAGCTTTCCCACATCTGTTGTGATACAATTTGTACAATTTATCTGTACATATTTATTATTGCCATACCCGTTTTTAAACTCCTTATAGATATGATAGTGACTACATCTTTTTTTTTTTGCATTTTTTTTTTTTTGTTTATAAAGTACTTTTTTTTTTAAATTT
>PISX010030097.1:0-19156 GCA_004024625.1 Mellivora capensis | reverse complement strand
GGGGGGGGGGGGTGGGGGGGTGCTGGCTGTCAGTCAGACCTTGGGACTCTTCAGTCTCCGTGGCCCACTGAGGACCGCAGGGCTCTGGTGCACACACTTGGGGGACAGATCCGTGTCCTAACTGGGGTGGGAGGTAGGCAGGGGCTGTCTATCCATTCATCCAACCACTATTAACCTAGGATCTCTTCTGTGTCAGGCACCATGCTAGTACCCTGGAGACAAGTCCACATGGGGCAATCAGAGAAGTGAGCAAGAGGACCCCCCCACACACACAGATGGACGGGCCTCAACGCCTCACGGGGAGGGGGCTGCTCCGTGCGCCTGTTTGAGAGCACCGTAGTGCCCGAAAGGCCCACGGTTCCCAAGGAGAGCTAGGTGTCCCTTGGGCGGAAATCGGCGCCCTGTGGGCGGGGCCAGGGCCCTCGGTGCAAGGACCAGTATGGGGGGCAGGTTCAGTGTCCCAGTGGGCGGGGGCGGGGCCTCGTGGGGGAGGGGTACCCCGGGGGACGGGTGCTCGGTGACCCAAGCGAGTCGTTGAGGACCCGTCCTGAGGGTGGGCGTCTCGGTCTCCGGGGGGCGGCGCCTCCCACGGCCGGGGCTCCGCGTCACTGAGGGGGGCGGGGGTCTCCCCCTCGGGCCCGCGCCGCCCGGCGCCCCGGCTCGCGCGCCCTCCCCCTTCCTCTCCCCCACCCCCGGCACTCACAGCAGGTCGGGCCGGTGCCGGTGCAGGATGGCGCAGAAGGCCAGGCCGTCCCGGAAGGAGCTGCTCAGGTCGCGGATGTCCACGCCGCGGTAGCCCTCGCACTGGCGGCGGCACCAGGCCAGCAGCGCGCCCCGCGGCCCCGCCATGAGCCGCGCGGGCCTCGGGACCGGCTCCGGGCGCTGCCGGGATCGGGCTTCACCCTCGGACCCGGCTCCGTCCGGTTTCCGGCAGAGGCTCCTGCTCCGACACAGGCGCCGCTCGGAGCTGTGGGCGCCGACCCGCGGGCGGCGGGCGCAGGGCGAGAAGGAGGCGGGGCCGCGGCCTCGGTGTCCGCGCTCGGGCTCCGGCGCGGGGTCCCGGCTGGGCTCGCAGCTCCCGGCCCGGCCCTGCCCGGACCTGCCCGAGCAGCCGCCGCCCGCGTGGCCCGGCCCGGCCCGGCCGCCGCCTACTCACCCTCGCCCGCCCCCCTCGCTGAGGGCCGGCCGCGGGCGCGGGCGTGGGCGTCCCGCTGGCTTCGGTCCCCGCCCGCCGCCGCCACCGCCGCCACCGCCACCGCCGGGAGCGGGGGCCTGGCGCCCCACCCAGCGGCGGCTCCGCCCCCAGACGCGCCCCCGCCCGCCGGAGGGCCTGACACCCCACAGCCCCCCTGCTGGGCGATCAGGGTCACTGCTTTCCCTCCGGAACCCCTCAAAGAACTCCGGGACAGCCCCTGGACCCCTCACCCACTGCTGACTCGCCCGTCCCACAATGACTTCTCCACCCGACGACCTCCACCACGCCGCCCACCTGGAATTCTCCTTTCTCCCAGCCTGCCTTCTTCCCCCTCTGGCCTAAGGACCTCCAGATCCCCCACCCTGACTTCTCTAAACCCACTCACCTCTCCTGTCTGAAACTTTGGACAGGCATTTCCCGCGCCTCAGGCCAATCGGGCAGTTCCCCCACTGACCCCAAAGCACCCCCAGAGGGCCACCAGCTTCCCCGACCCAGTCTCACCACTCCAAAACGCCCCTGACCTCCACAGTTCTGCCACCAGCCCCTCCCCCCATCGCCTGCCAGGGAGACTTCATGCTCTCACCCTACCCCCATCGGTCCAGGTGTGCAACTAGTGAAGTGTTGAGCCTGATAACTGGTCTTTCAGAGTTCTCTGCCCACCCTGTAGGCTCAGCGGATCTCCCCATCAGAATGGTGGTGGGTGGGGCCCCTGGGGGCAGAACCTATAGGAAGCAGCCCTTGTCTGCTGGGGCTCTGAGACTCAGGCCCTGGAACCCCCAAGTCTCATTCTGCTCCCCTCTCCAAGACTTGGGTCAGCCACTCCTCCCAGAGGTCCCTCCTGACCTCAGATGAATCAGCCTTCCACTGCGCTGCCCCGGTGGTGACGTCACTCTGACCGATGGAATAGTTAGTTGGGATGGGTCTGTAGCTCCACCTCCCCACTCCCCCTCCCCGGAGGGAAGTGGCAGGATCTTAGTCACCTCTGTCACCCCTCAGCCCTTGGAGTTGGAAAGAGCAGGGTCTTGGGAGTCCTACACACCCAGGCTGGAATCCTGGCTTTCCCCACTCCCTCGGCCCTGGGATCTTGTGGCTCCCTGAACCTCAGTTTCCATGCCTTAAAAATAGGGATACTTGGGGCACCTGGGTGGCTCAGTGGGTTAAGCCTCTGCCTTCGGCTCAGGTCTTGATCTCAGGGTCCTGGGATCAAGCCCCACATCAGGCTCTCTGCTCAGCAGGGAGCCTGCTTCCTCCTCTCTCTCTGCCTGCCTCTCTGCCTACTTGTGATCTCTGTCTGTCAAATAAATAAAAAATCTTTAAAAAAAAAAAATAGGGATACTTCCTGAGTAACGTATAGAATTGTTGACCCGTTGTGCGCCTGAAACCAATATAACACCGCATGTTAATTATTCTCCAATTAAAAAAATAGGGATAATTCTAGCTTTACAAAGTGGCTGAGAGGATTAAGATATAATGTGCCTGACCTTGAAGTCATCATCCACAAATTCTAACTCTGGTTACCTGGTAACCTGGTATTTAAACATGAGGCAAAATGGATTGAAAACATTTTGTACCGGCTTCTCACGTGGGCCTTTTGAGGAAATTATGGAGGAGAGAAGCCCACTTGGAGCTTCCCACCTCCTAAAGGACATACCAAGCCCCAGCCCAGAATGCCATTATGACCCCAAACAGGTCAGCCTCCCACCTCAGATCTGTTCAAGGCGTGAAGGCACATTCTTGGCCCAGAATGTGGACTCTCCCTGGCCACCTAGGAAGTGGCTGCCGTGGGCCAAGTGGCCCAGTGAGCCCTCCTGGCCCCTCACCAGCCTGTCCCTGGAGCGAAAGCCACTCCAGAAAAGGAAGGTTTCTTTAACTAAATCAGAGAGTCAGCCTCAGGACCCACCTTGGCCTTCAAAGACCATCAGGACTCTTTCCTTAAAACCCAAGAGGGATTATACCTCTGTCCTCAACAGCCTAAGGGGCTCCCTTCAGGTCCCTGAAGACAGCTCCTAATCAGACCCAGATCCCGTTGCCATAATAATAACTTAAATGGCACAGCCCTCTGCGTCCCCATTAGCCTATTTGTGGGCTTTATAAAAGGGAAGGGAGGGGAAGGGAAGGGAAGGGTAGGGACGGGGAGTTGGGACTGTGTTTACAGGTGGAGTGAGGTCAGAAGCCACAGAGGGCTAGGCAAGTCAAGTCACTGGCCCCAAATCCTACCATAATTCAGGATTAGGACTGAAGGGTCTGGGCCCTTAATTCAGCGTTTTTCTTATTTTTTTTTTTAACTACCAATTAAGGGATCACATTCTCATCAAAAATTGAAAAATAAAAGCTAGGGGCGCCTGGGTGGCTCAGTGGGTTAAGCCTCTGCCTTCGGCTCAGGTCAAGATCTCAGGGTCCTGGCATGGAGCCCCACATCAGACTTTCTGCTCAGCAGGAAGCCTGCTTTCCCCTCTCTCTCTGCTTGCATCTCTGCCTACTTGTGATCTCTGTCAAATAAATAAACAAAAGTCTTCAAAAAAAAAAAAAAAAAAAAAAGAACACCCATCCGGCCAGAAAGCACATTGAATGCAAGCTCCTGAGAGATGTCCTTGCAGGCAGAGATGGAATTTTTTTCTGACTGAATCCAGGGTAACAGCTGCAGGGGGCCCAGTGGTAGGGCCAGACTAGTCTGGTGAGTGAGCACGATAAAGGGCAAGGGGAAGGAAGGTGTCCAGGGAAGCTCCCGGGCTCCTTTGGGAAAGAGAGCCTTGCTTTCTCCACTGGCCATTCTTCTGCCAAGCTGTCTTGCAGGAGGCAGAGGTAAAGACTGGATGGAAAACCAGAACCAACTGGGGTAGGAGAAGCTAACAGAGGATGAACACTGGTGGAAACGAAAGAGTGAGGGACTGACCAGGACCTAAGGTTTACGTTTGCCTTCCCATGCAGATCTCAAGGTCAGTTTCAGAAAGACAAAAGGTAGAGGGGTTGGGGACCCCTGGCTAGCTCAGTCCTTCAACCTTGAGACTCTTGATCTTTGGTGATTGAGTTTGAGCCCCATGTTGGACAGAGAGATTTAAAAAAAAAAAAAAAAGGAGAAGGACTGCCCTAGAGGGGACCACAAGGCACCTCTGGCTGTTGAGTTTATCTGATTCTATACCTGCTCGGAGGCCGGTGGATAGAGGCCTGTGGACTGCTTCTGTCTCAGAGCCAGAGAGCTCCATGTATGTATGTGCATTCACAGGGGTGGGACGGGAGATCTGGCTGGCCCCATTTCACCCCCCACCCCTCTCCGCCTCAGACTGGCTAAAAGATCCTGGACAAAGATGTCATCTGCCCAAGTTCAACATCAACATCTATAAAAGGTGGAGGATTCTGTCTTCCAAAATACTATCCCAGGGGCCCTGAGATGAACATACAAATATGGTCTTTGTTTGCTAACAGCAAAGCACTGGAAACATCCTAAATATTCATTAGTAAGGGACTGGGTAATTACGTTCCAGCACCAGCTACATGACAGAAAACCACGCAACTGGTAAAAAGAATGTCCTGGAAATACATCCTCGAAAGAAATGAAAAAACCAAGCTGCAGAGTAGTAGGTATAAAAGGATCTCATTTTTGCAAACCAAAATTCATATGCATGTGATAGATATTTCATATCGAATATATTTATGTTTCGAAACATTGACATGAGCATACCTATGGAATTTGTCAACATCAGGAAGAGAGGGTACCAGCCCAAATGCTGGGGGTGTTAACTCTGGGAGTGAGACTGGGGGTACGGCAGACTCACTTTTTATAAGTCATTATGGTTTGAATTTATGACAACCGCCGGTATAACTTTAAAATAACAGCTCTGAGATAGAATTCACATACCATAAAATCCACTCTCTTCAACTGTGCAGTTCAGTGGATTTTAATACATTCAGAGTTGTGCAACTATCACCACTATTTAGAACATTTTTTTGAAAGATTTTTTTTTGTAATTTATTTGACAGTGAGAGAGAGCACAAGTAGGCAGAGCGGCAGGCAGAGAGAGAGGGAGAAGCAGGCTCTCCACTGAGCGGGGAGTCTGACATGGGGCTCGATCCCAGGATCCTGAGATCATGACCTGAGCCAAAGGCAGGTGCTTAACTGACTGAGCCACCCGGGCACCCCTATTTAGAGCCTTTTCATCATGCCCCAAAGTCTGTATCACTTGGCACTCGACCTCCATTTTACTTCCTGTGCGTTGGGCTGCACTAAGTACCTCTTATAAGTGGGTCATACGATATGGGTTAATTTTTAAACTTCTATTCTGGTCACAGTATTATCCAATCATTTGAAAAAACTCACTTTAACTTTCTCATACCAACACAACATTGTTTGCCATGGGATCAACCCTGCCAGAGGAAAATCGGGCTCGGATTTTAAAGCAAAACAGGCCCCACGTGAGCATGATGAAATTTGTCCACCGGGCCACAGGGCAGATCACAGGATTGATGAGAGATCTGGGTAGGTCAGGTGGAGCAAGTCAACCTTTAGAGTTGAACAACTAAAATAACACAAGGGAGTGGGGCCATGGAACCAGGCCATCTCTCCCTGAGCGTGGAGCCTCAGCCCCCGTGCTGTTCTCACTCTATGATTTCCTTCTTCTAAGTTTTTCTGCCAGATCCTATGATTCTCCAAGTTCCATGTAGGTCTGTCGACTGTGCTTTTCTGTCCAGGCTGTGCCCCCAGGAATCAGGACCCTGCCCAGGCCCTTGGCTCCGAGCTGCTCCCTGGGGGCAACCTGGCAGGGCTGGTGGACAATGGGAGCATTGTGGGACCTCAGAGCTGGGGCCTGGGAGCAGCAGAGGCGTGTGGGAGGCTCAGGTGACAGAAGTGACAGCTGCTTCCCTGCTCTTCATCCCCACTGTGCCAGAAGCCCGCCCTGAGCAAGCCAGGACAGCATCCTGAGCCCTGACCCTGGCTCGCCAGGGTGAGCACAGTCCCCTGGAATCCCAGATATGTCTGAGGATAGGTAGCTCTCCCAGATCTTTCTCAAAGGCTGTGCCTCTCCCCACGTACACACGTATGGCGAAACCCATCTGGGACTGGGCACAAGGGCTTGTATCTTTACCCTAAAGCCAAACAACCTTCCCACTAAACTCTCCCGAACAGAGAGGGCCACAAGCTGCCTGTCACTGGGACGGTGCTCTCTGAGCCAGGAAATACTCTTACTTTGGCATCTGGGGCTATCCCAGGAGGGATGTCCCAGCTGTTGGGGTTAGCTAGCACAGCCCCCTCGTAATACTGACAAGGGAGACTAGAGCCCAGGGAGACAAGGTGTTGGCTCAGGGTGGTAGAAGCACTTAGAGGGGAAACGGATTGAACCCCATCTCCCTGATCCTCACTCTCTGTGCTACAGGCGGCTACCCGGTCCCTCATCCTTTTCAGCTGCCCCTGAAATGCCTACGGCTGCTGTTCTAAATCCTGCACCGGCTTCAAGGCCCAGCTCAAACATTACCTCCTCCCTGAAGCCCTTCATGATAGGCCCAGATAGAAAACACAACTCTAGGCCTTCTCACAGAATCCCACCCTTGCCATTAGATCAAACCTAGAGGGGATATCCTTGCCGATTTCAGGAAGGAATTTCCACATGCCTCCCCTGGAGGGACTGGCAGAGTGTGGAAGACAGGTATATAAACAATTGCAATAAACATTCACAGAAAGACAAGGGATGCTGTGGAGAAATGAGCAAAGGGCAACAGGGCTTCCAGAAGGGACTTCTCATGTCCCGCCTGGGGATTCAGGGTACACCCCGGAGGGCCGCATGGAGGTGGCATCTGAACAGTTGCTCATGTGGTGTGGCATTTATTTGTGTATCTATGTCCCTCCCCAACGGACTGTGAGATCCTTAATACGCATGTTTTTGTTGTTAAAGTGCATCACCTCTTTGACTCCTCGCAGCAACGCCGTGGGCTAAGGACAGTCACTGGATCCCCTTTTACGGATAAAGAGAAGGCTTTGCGAGGTTAAAGCCTGTCTGAAGCCATTCTGCCTAGCTCTGACTTCACAAAGACCTTTCACCACAAAGATGTGTCACTGCTATCCTGAAGCAGGCCGTGTGTCCCATTTACCCCTGCATACCTCATTTGTACTACGGCTTCTCTCTTTCTTCTCTGTGAGCTGGGAGCCCTCCCCGGGGCCTTAGCTCCACAGCCTCCAGAGGCCCTGTCCGCCAGGCTGGAGGCCAACCCTGGACAGGGAGCCCCAGGGCCTCCGGCCTTGCCTCACTTGTGACTTCCCATCTCACTTCCAGCTGCGATCAACATGACTGGTACTGGGGTTCTTCTAGCAGGGTTCATGCTTGCGTGCTGATGCAGAATTCAAGATCCTAACAGCCCGCGGGAGGGGCTCGGGGCAGAAAGTGGACAGGAAGGAGCAGGAGGGAGACTGGAAGGCTTGACTCAGAGTTGAGTCTGCAAAGCCCGCCCTGCTTACCCCCTGGCTCTCCAGGGATGACAGGGGGTTATGGTGGGGACAGGAACGCTGAACCCCTCCCCGTGACCCCTCTTTATCTACCAGGCCAGCTCCACAGATGAAAAGTGGAGCAGAAAATGGTCTCAGAGCCTTTCCGACACTGGACCGTCACCCCTCCTCTGAGGACAGAGCGACAAGCGAGGGGCTGTCAGCTGGAGAGAATTGGGTTGACCGGGGGTCAGACCACTTGACAAGGCTGCCGGACCCTAGAGAAGGACTGCTGGCCTCCCGCTTACCTGATTGTCTACACGGAACTGCAAGCAGGGCAGCTCTTCCTGTCTGAAACAGAAAGTGAGACTTTGTCTTGGAAGCTCTGAGCACCAGTTGCTTCTTCCTCTGACTAGAATGGGGGTTGGAGAGGGTGCGCCTCTCCACCAGGTGACACAGCACAGCATGCCCGGTGACAGGAGTAACACCCAACACTTCTGGCACACGCTCCGGCTCTATGTGCTAAGACTGAGAGCGCCCAGGGAGGCAGGTGGGGGACAGTGACTCTCTCCACTTGGCTGAAGAGGAAGCTGAGGCTCAAACAAATTAAGTGACGTGCCAGAAATGTCCCCACTTGTCGGGGAGGGGGGGCGGTGTCAGGACTGGGACCTAGGCTCCCTGCTACTTCCGAACCATGACCAGAGGGGAGTCCACCATCCCGTGTCCACTAGCCCCAGGGGAACCTAAGGGGGTGGCGGTGAGGGCAGAAAGGAGGTACCTTGATCTTGATCAAGTGGCTGGATGGGGATGGGGTGGGGCCAGACATAAGGACAAGCTGGGACTTCCAGCTGCTGGCTTGACAGGAATGTGGAGCCACAGGAACCAGGATGGAACCAGGACGACTTGCAGCTTCCCATAGCCCCTGCCCTCCGGAAAACATCAGGAAATTGCTGGTTAGGCTTTGGACCTCCAGAGTGCCCCCCTCCCCCCGCTGCGCTCCTGACCCAGAGCCACCCTGACTCCGATCATGGCTCCCTCCAGCCCATGTCCAGGCTGCGGGGCGGGCTGGCTGGCAGAGGGGCTGAGAGGCCGCCGTGAGGAGCCAGCCCAGGCCCAGCCATGGCTCTCACCAGCTAGGTAGTGCACACACTCATCACTTATTCATTCTCTGCCTCTCCGTTCTAGAAAGGACTTAAGGCCCACTCCATCACTTATTCATACGCTTACATTGTTTCGTTCAATCATTTTTCACTCGCTTCCCTCAGCCACTCATCATTCATGCAGCTCGTTCTCTCTACTGCCAAGATCACGGCGCCTGAGGGAGGCCTCTCTTGCCTCAAGTGTTCCTGGGACTCCTGGCCCCGTGTGGATCCTCGGATGTTACCCAGAATGCCACAGCCCTTGGACAGCTGGACTCACTACCTCACGTGGCAGATGAGGAGGGGATCAGTAGCCGCCCAAAGTCAAGGCCGGACTGGGAAGAGAAGCCCCATCTTCGGTTTGCAGCCCAGCGTAGAGGAAGCCGGACAGAGACACCGTGAAGCAGCCAAGGCCGCCAGAGGATGGTCTCTGTACCGAGGAACCAGCTCGAGCCTTGGGGGCTGAAGACCAGGGGTCAGCCTCAGCTGTTCACTGCCTCTGCCCAAATTCCTACACCCTGGCCATCTCCACCCGGATGCTCCACAGGACCCTTGAACTGATATCCAAACCCAGTTCCCTACCTACCTGCACGCGCTTCCTGTACCAAACCTGCTGCACTTAACCCGGCGTCTCAGAGCCCACGATCACCCCAGCTGCAGAAGCCGGAGGACTGGGCATCTCTCTCCCCTCCACCTCCGGCCAACTACCCAGTCCTGTCCTCCGTGACCTCCCCAATTCGCTCTTGAAGTCTCCCACTCCTCCCACCCCCACCCCCCGCCCCATGCCTCCTGCTTCCCCTGTATGAGGCCCGGCTCCTCTAGACAAATGCCTCAGCCCTTCTGTGAACCGGTCTCTTGGGTGTCTGTACACAGGCCTGCCCCTGAGGGCACGGAGGAACAGGCAGTGGAGAAAGTGCCCGGGTGAATCTGGAGCCTGGGAGTCCCAGCTCCACCCCGAACTAGCCACACTCTTCTACATAGGACCTTCTGCATCTGTCATCTAGCACCCTGAGTTCCAAGAACACGGCCAGCCAATCCCTAAACACACTATGGCCAGGTGCTGTGCTAAGGACTTTGTATGAGTTAATCAACAGAACAGTCCTCAAAGGCAGGTGTGTGAGACAGTGAGGTGCTAAGCAACTTGGCCCACGATCACACAGCCCATATGTGGGGTTCGGATTCAAACCCAGATCCAAGCCCAAGCCCACACACTCTGTTGCGCCGCCTTGTCTTGTGGGTGCAGAACTTGGTAACGGCCACCAGCCAGAGCTGCCCATTCCCTCACAGAACCTGCACTCCCTCTCTGTGTGGGAGGATCCTAACCTTGCTTCTTCCATTCTAGGCAAGCTGCACGAGAACTCCGGCAGACTGGCCGCAGCTGCTGAATGCCCGGCATTCCTCGAGCCGTACCAGGCAGGGTTCAGCTCTGCCTGGCCCCTCCCAGGGGCTGCTGGCTGCCCAGCACTGCTGCTGGGCCCGGACCAAGCTACTGGGAAGTGGCCCCAAGCCAGGCGCTCACACACTGGGTCTATGTGACCTTGAGCTTCTGAAATGGTCCGTCTCCTGGCACAGTAAGGAGATGCTGAGAGACTGTGTCAGACACAACACACCTTGACCTGGCAGAGTTTGAATGATGGAGACAAGAGACTGACATGAACTAGGAGACGTTGGAGTTGGATTTAAAACAAGTTAAGCCCAGGCGGCTGCCCATGTGGGTCTAAATTCCTGAGCCATCAGAGCAGAACTTCAGAGCTCACAGTGGGGGAACAGCCTAACAGCCGGTGCTGGACAGGCCAGCTTTTGGGAGGCCGGGGAACCAGACTGGCACCGCAGGGATACGGTCTGGCTGGCACTGGCCTGGCAATCAAAACGCGTGGCAGGATCCTGACTCTGCCACTCGTCAGGTTCCAGCAAGGTAAGAGATGTGTAAGTGTTTGGAAAGCTACCAGGAGCTCCGTGAATGTTGGGACTTATTACATACGAACAGAGGCTGCTTTTGTTTTCTCCTCCTTTGTATTTGTAGGATGGTTGTCCCAGAGACAGCACAGGCTCAAACGCTGGGCTGACCTGGGTTCCAATCCTGACTCCGCTCTAGCTCTTGGCCAATTCTGTGACCTGCCTGGTCTCCCACCTGACTCAGACTCAGTCACAGTCCTGTAGCCTACAGATGACTGGGGGCTTCACCCATCTCTGGCCCCTTTCTCCCTCCCTCCCTGGCTCACCCCACTCCAACTGGCCTTTTCACTACATTCTCTTAACTCTCAGAACACGCTCTGGCCTCATGGCCTGCACACTTGGGTTTCCTCTTCCTGGAACACGGCCCCCAGTAGTTCAACGGCTGCCTCCCCGCCCCCCTCAGGTCTCTGCCCAAATGACACCCACTACAGGTCCTAACTATCCTATTCAAAATGCTAACTCCCACCCCTGACTTACAAGGGGGGAGCTTCTACCGAGAGCCATCCCCGCCCCACCTCAGGTGGGAGGCACAGCCCCAACACACACCCGGCGTAAGGAGGAAGCCACGCAGCCCAGCTCCAGCAGATGCCTTCCATCCGAGTCCCCACGGCAGCACCTGCAGCAGGCCCAGCTCAGGCACTAAGACCCCTCAAGGGCACTTCCACACCCACCTCACCTCACAACCAGCGGAGGCATCCGGAAACCCTAACAGAACCCACCGCACACCAGGTGAGCACAAAGTCTAGCTCGAGAATTCCTAGCAACCCTGTCACCAGGATGCACGGAGCAGCCTCGCCAGTCCTGTCCTGCCAAGTTCCAGGAAATACACCTTTGCTTTAGGGCTCACAGCCCGTGCAGATTTGTCCAGGCCATCCACTGCTGCCTCGTCTCTTCCTGCCAGTCTCAGGGTAGGACTTTCTAAAGTCAAAGTAGGTCGGGGAAACTGTTTTCACTATTACCTTGATCTTGGACAAACTATGTGATTACCCCAAGCCTCGATTTCTTCATCCATAAAATCAGGATACCAAGTCCACCTGGCTCCAGAACAAATACGGAAACACACAGACTTCATGCAGACCTCACTGAGGATGTACCTCTGCACCGAAGCTTCTGCGGCACCAGGAATGTGTGAACATGCGTGAGTGGGCGAGCGGGGCCGGTGAGATGCCTGAGGCAACCAGCCTCAGGGACGTCTTCGAGCATCACAGATCCGGATCGTCTGTGCTTTGTTAGGAGGTTAGAAATTGGCTCAGACAGTACGTAGTGTGGGTTTGCTAGGTTTTGAGGTGGCTCTTCCCAGGGAAGTCCCCAAGATGGCAGAGCCCCTCTGGGAGTTTAAGGAGTAGCAGAGAGTGGAAAGGAAAGCACACAACTCAGTCGTGACTGGCTGCGCGAAGTTGTCAGCGTGAGGCATCAAAGACACGGGCAGCAGAAGGCACCAGAAGTAAATAGTTGTTGGGAACCAAGTCTTGGCTTTTGTAGAACTCTCTCTCGTTCTGACAAATAAACAAAATCTTAAAAAAAAAAAAAAAAGAACTATACGACCTCAAGCAGTCACTTTACAACCTAAGCGTGTCTCCTCCTCAGCAAGTGGGAATCCGACGGCACCGGGAGATGTCAGCACGCACCTGGCTTCCTCCCAGCACGGTTCATGGCCGCAGGAGGGGTTCAAGTTTCTGCCCGAGACCCAGCACCTCTGCTAACATGCGTGGAAATCACAGCAGTCACTTAACGCTCGCAGGATTCTTGTGAGGTACAAATAAGATACTGAATGTGAGAATGTCCTGCGAACCGCAAATTCAAATGAAACACCAACATCGGCTGCATCGGGAGAAAAGTGTCACAGGAAATCAAGTACTGTCACCTCGACTGCAGATCCCACCCCCCAACAATGATGAGATGACAAATTTGGCTCCAAAGATCTTTTACTAAGACCTATTTAAAACATTTCAGTCCCTAATGCAAATAAACTTCAACTCAGCTGGATGGCTGATCTAGGTAAAGGCTTCACGGTGACAAAAATATGCCCCGCCTGCAGAGACCTCAGAATCGGTTCCTAAGGAGAGTGTGAAGGTACTCAGGGTCTCTGTCCCATCTTCTTCAGGGTTCGATTGAGCTAGGAGAAAAAGAAAAGCCAAGTTAGATATGGACTCTCACCAACCCCTGTCCTCCAGTGTGTATGATCCCTGGGACGGACCTCTGGGCCACTGCTCTGAAGTCCAGGAAAGGTCTGACGCGGGCACGGGCGTCCATCTTGTGTGCAGAAAGCCCCAGTCAGGTGCTCCCTGACACTCCCACAGCCCTGCACAATTCACACGGACTGTTCTACCTGCCCTTCACACGCCACACCCACACCCACACTGCTCTGTCCGTTTTACAAGACACGCGGCTCACAGAAGCCAAACTTGCCAGGGCTGCGCTCTTCCTGCAGGAGGAGCCCCGTGGCTGGCCCAGAGCAGAGCAGTGACCTCTGCTGGAGAACTCAGAACACCAGGACAAAGCGGTTCCAGCTACCGCCACACACAGAAAGCACGCACACACCCTGCATCCTCCACACACCCTGCATCCTCGTAGTATTAGGCCTGACCCCCAGGACCTCTCCCAGGGCAAGATGTGAAATGCACCAAGTCTGTCAAAACCCAGCTTCCTGTCCTCTGCCTGCAGGAACCGGCCAGACCTGTCTACGTCGGAGATTAACTGCCAAACGGGAAGGGATGGGTAAGAGCAGGCAGTGAAGCCACCCATATTAGGAAATACCAGGGAGGGAGAGGAGAGCTGGCCACCCGCAGAGAGAGATCTTGGAAAGAGATGCTCTGGAGAAGGCTGACACAGCAACTGCTACAGGCCCAACCCCACTCCCCAAACCCCAAGCAGCCAGCCAGTCTCACTCAGAAACTTTTTAAAGGGCCAACTCCGGGTTTTCTTGAAATGAAAAATTTTAAAAAAGTCAAAACTCCCCACTAGTTCCGAACCTCTGTCTCCAACCCACACACCGCTCTCCAACTTCTCACCTCCTCAAATTTGTGAATCTGCCGGATGAAGAAATCCCCATAGCGCCTGGCAACCTTGGTGTCTGCGATGTGGATCATGTCCTATGGGAGAAGCAAAGCAGAGTCAGAGACGAGCAGGGAGGCAGAGGCACTTAGATTTGCAAGTACATAAAGCCCCACACTGCCTTCTAAACGCAAACATTGGTGGGGGGCACCCTACAGAAGAGCATTACTAGCTGATGGCAGCTCGCTCTTTCTAGATGCATGATTTTTGCTTCCTTCTTAATTCATTTATTTGAGGCAGGGAGAGGGACAGATGACCCTCCCCCTGCCGCCAAGCATGGAGCCCGATGTGGGCTTGATCCCAACCTTGAGATCATGACCTGAGCTGAAGACAGGGCTTAACCCACTGAGCCACCCAGGTGCCATTTTTATTTCCAAGTCTTTTGTAACGATTTCAGCAACAGAAACGTTTCAGACAGCATTTTATTCTCACACACTGTTTAGGAGTGTGAAGCTACAAGTGAATCCAGATTCTAAACTTTGTTTTTTAACTCAAATGTGGTTGAACACCATTTTACTTGTAAATTCCTGCATAATCTAGGTTAAGGCCCAAGAATTTTCCGGATCTCTTTGACAGGACTTTTTCAAGTCAAGGATGAAAAAAGAAAAGCCAGAAAGCAAGCAGGGACGCCTGGCGGCTCAGTCAGCAGAGCATGCAACTCTGGATACCCGGGTCATGAGTTACATAAAAATACAATGTTTAGCAAAAGAACCACCACCACTACCCAGAAAGCAACATTTTGCCAAAGACAAAAGTGAACCAGTAAGAAGAATAATACTAATAAAAAAAAAGCGCCCCAAAAACATGCAATCAAAAACATATTCATGGGGCACCTGGGTGGTTCAGTCAGTTAAGCGTTTGCCTTCGGCTTAGGCCATGATCCCGGGGGTCCTGGGATCAAGCCCTACATCAGGCTCCCTGCTCAGGGGGGAGCTTGCGTCTCCCTCCCTCTCTCCCTCTGCCCCTGGCTCGAGCTCTCTCTTAAATGAATAAATAAAATCCTAAAAAAAAAAACAAAAACAAACTTTCTCATGTACAGACTTTAAATCATAAGTTATTTAATTATGTTATAATTTAATTAATATGTGAATATAACTTCATATAAGTTTTTTGTAATAACCAAATTGTTGAAAAAAAATTGTTGATTCTTGGGAGAAATGTTTTAATTTATTTATTTTGAAGTAAAGCTTTTACTCCACCCTCAAGGTGGAACTTGAAATCATGACCCTGAGATCAAGAATCACATGTTCTGGGGCACCTGTATGCCTCAGTGGGTTGAGTCTCTGCCTTCGGCTCAGGTCGGAGGGTCCTGGGATCGAGCCCTGCGTCAGGCTCTCTGCTCAGCAGGAAGCCTGCTCCCCCCACCCTCCGTCAAATAAATAAATAAATACATAAAAGTCTTCAAGAATCGCATGTTCTACCAACTGCGCCCACCAGGCTTCCCAGAAGTGTTTTGTTAAAGACCATCCGGGTAACTGGGACCAGTTCGGCGGGGCCCCGAAGTGACGACGGGGGACGGAGCGGGTTACCGACACTGCCAACGTCCTGTCCGGCAGGCACTGAGGCCAAGTTCGAAAAGGGCTTTCGGTGGTAGAAGTGATGCTACAAGGGACAGTTCTGATTTTTTTAAAAGCGTGGATAAAACAACACTGGGAAACTTCCCTAGTGACGCGGTTCTACTTCCGGCGAGACGGCGCGCGTCAGAGACAGCCACCTGCTGCCAAACATCAAGTCTCCCAAAAGCCGTGAACTCTAAATGAGAGGGTTCCGTTTAGCAAGATGAGTTTTCAAAACTAACTACCCAGAGTGACCCAGCCATCCCCCAAGTAGGTATACACCCAAGAGAAGACATCCGCACAAAAACTCGCACACAGAATTCATGATGGCGGCGTCACCCGCTCCCGTCAAAAGGCGGCAACTCGGCCGTCCGTCAGCTGGTGACCGGCCGACAGAGCGGCGCGCCCCTCCAGCGCGGTCCGTCACGGCCGCGAAAATGGACAGATACGCGCCACGGCCTGGACGAGACCCGGAAATGTGCTCGTGAAAAAAAAAGTCAAACACGAAAAGGCCACGCGGTTTATCATAGCAAATATCAAAAACAGACAATCCACAGGGACGGAGAGCAGATTACTGGTTTGCCAAGGACGAGGGGACCAGGGGACTTGGGAATGACCGCTCATGGGTAGGAAGTTGTGGAAATGTCACGGAATTAGGGGAAACCGACTGTGTGACACTGTGAATATAACAATAACCACAGAATTTCATCCTTTAAAATGGTGAAGTTTACGTTATACGGTTATACCTTAAAACACTGCCAAAAAATATAGTATGTGTAAACCAGTACCTTCTCAAAGCAACTAGAGATACAAAATAGTTTGTAAAAACCTCCTCATAGCATCCAAGAGCTGACGAGAGAATAAAGAGCTACTTAAGAGAAAATGAACCACTCTAACCGAAACCCAGAAGCCTGCTCTGCGGGAAGTGCGCTCGCTCCCCAACCCCAGACGACTTGCACAGAGGGACAAAGCAAGGCCAGGGCCAGTCTTACAGAAGACTGCACTGCTGGATCCCTTGAGCTACACCCTCAAGCTAAAGGCAAAATGGGGACTGGGCAGCCATCCCACTCCAGACACCAAGCAATGCCCACCAAGTTAGGGGAGGGACATAAAAGAGGAAAGAGACACATTCCCGGGACGTTATAAACACAAGGTGATTCTTCTGACAATCCGTAGCCTGGGCTTGTTTCCTGGTTGGTCCAGGGGACCCGAGGCTTTGAGTCTATGGTGGTCCCAGACCAATGATCTCCCCAGGCACCTTGAAGAGGCAAAGCAAATCCCTTCTACAAGAATAAATATTCATGCTACACTTCAAAAAATGTCAACAAAGTTTTTCAAGGACAATAAACTGTATGTAGTAAACAAAAAAAAAAAAGGAACGAAGGACGTTTATGGAAATGCTTCACCATGAATTTAAGGAAAATCAGAGAAAGTAAAAGCAGAGCTGAAGAGATTAACGAGGATAGAATAATCAATTAAAAGAAAATTACCCAGAACAGAGACTAAAAAAGACAGAGAAAGGGTTTAAGAGACACAGAAGACAGAATGAGGTCTAATATACATCAAGTAAGAACTCCAGAAGGAAAACAGAGCACATAAAGTAAAAGATATCAGCCAAGAACATTCTAGAAGAGATGAAAGACATCAGTCTATTCATTTTAACAGACTGTTGTAAGTCCGTATCAGCGCTCCACATATGTTAAGTAGAACATTGTCTTTGAGTGTGCGCACATTAAGGAAGAAGAGAGAGTGTGACTTCATGGAAAAAGCAATTCTAGGAGTCTAGCATATTTTACATCTGAAAAAAACTCACCTACAAAACAGAACTTAGTTCTTTTAAAAACCTCATTAAGACACCAAAATGTTAACTTGAACTTAAAATCCAGCAATGCAAACCAACACTACCCCTCCTCCTGAGAGGAGCCTAGGATGTCGCTCGTGCCTCCTTCCAGAAATAACTCTGCATTCACAAGCAGATATAAATGAATCACTTAAAAAAAAAAAAAAAAAAACCAACTTCAATGAACCACTGAGAGCCACTCTCCAAAACCATGGACACTTTCTGTAATAAACAAAACCACTGAAAAGTGCATCCGCATTAGAATGCGAAAATCACAGCCAACTCCTGCAGCAGCAGCTGGCCAAGCACCGAAGGGGACTCCTGCTGTGCTCGAAAATGCTGGATGGTGAGGCTCTTAAATGTAACACAAGAAAAAGAAGCCAGACACGAAAAAAAGAGCACATGCTGTGTCAGTCTGCTACATGAAGTCCAAAAGTAGGCAGTACTCATCTAGGGTGAGACAAGTCGGGACAATGGCTCTCACTGGCTAAACTCCGTCCCACAGTCTACGCCACACCCTCCCACTTTCTTCTCTGATCCTCTCTTCTGCCACAACATCCTCTCTCAGGTCACTGCAGCCACAATGAGGTTGTCCCTCAAACATACTGGGTTCACTCCTGCCCCAGGGCCTTTGCCCTTACAGCACCCACTCCTTGGAACGCTGCTCCCTCAAACATGTGTCTGGCTAGTTTCTTCACCTGCTTCAAGTCTTAGCTGAAATTTCACTTCCTCAACAAAGGCTACCCCGAGCACCTGTGTAATACTGCCACCTCTGCCGTCCATCACCACTACCCTTACCTGCACAGCACTTGGCAATTTCTAACCTATGATAAAGGAAACTTTCCACTTTTCAGTTTGTAGGCCCCGCTCCTGGTAAAACATTTACCCAAGGTCAAAATGACTTGGCAAAGTCATTTTGACTTTGGCAAAACCTCAAAACATGGGCTCTATTCCTGCCCCAAGTACACATTATACATCTGCTTCGTTAAAAAACAAACAAAACCCACCAAAAAAGAACATTCCAAACAGAAACATAAGGAAAAAAACCTCACTGATTCCCATAAGATTCCAGTCTTACAGCCTTTCTGGAAAGTCTTTCATCACAACTTGTAACTCTACGTAAAACAAGAATGAAAACAAAAGCAAAACCATATGTAACTCTTGCACCAACCCTCCCTCCCCTGGAGCACTCTCCTCTTTGTGAAGACTGTGTACCCCAAGCAGCTCTCTTAACTCGGACTAGAGTGAAACTCTTTTTCTTAAAAGAATAAAAAAATAAATTTAAAAGATTTGAGAGCGAGCAAGCGAGCACGGGCAGTGAAGAAGGGCAGAGGGAGACACAGAAACAGGCTCCCCACTGAGTGCGGAGCCCGATGTGGGACTTGATCCCAGGACTCTGGGATCATGACCCAAACCAAAGGCAGACGCTTAACTGACTGAGCCACGCAGGCGCCCTTTCCTTTAAACATTTTTTTAAAAGCTTTGTTCATTTTGTATTGATGCCTACTACACGGTCTGCTTCACTGTAGCGCTTACTGTACTTTCTCACGTGAGAAGATCAGTGCGAGGGCAGACACCTCTGCTGGTTTTGTGCACCATCAAGTCCTGAATGCTCCGAGAGGCGGGCACCGAGGAAACCCTGACGGCTGAACAGATGGAGAGAGGCCGCAGCCGTACCTTATCGATGTAGAAGTCAACCTCGGAGGCCGACTGAAATTCGCCATCGAGGGCAGAGATGCCACTGGTCCACACCAGGTTCTTCATCTTGTGCTTGAAGACAAGCAGCTGGATCCGGAACTCCTGCTCCGTGAGGTCCAGGAAGCCGGCCAGCTTGGCCACGGGCATGGTGGTGTAGAGCTTGAGGAAGCTGCGGATGGTGGAGAGCTGCGCCTGCTGCTGCACCTCATCCGAGAACACCTTCAGCTGCTGCAGGAAGGGCTCCTTGTGGTAGTTGGGGTGCACGTTGTCGTAGTTGGGGACCACGGGTGACAGGAATTTGGGGCA
>PISX010030096.1:0-19150 GCA_004024625.1 Mellivora capensis | reverse complement strand
TAAGTTCTTTATAGATTCTGGACACTAGCCCTTTATCTGATATGTCGTTTGCAAATATCTTCTCCCATTCTGTCAGTTGTCTTTTGGTTTTGTTGACTGTTTCCTTTGCTGTGCAAAAGCTTTTGATCTTGATGAAATCCCAATAGTTCATTTTTGCCCTTGCTTCCATTGCCTTTGGCGATGTTCCTAGGAAGATGTTCCTGCGGCTGAGGTCAAAGAGTTATGTTTTATACAGAAAAAAAACATATTATTATAGTACAAATAAGCACTGGAAAGCTGCTCACACATGCCCAGACACAAAAACCCTGCCGGGCTGAGTTTCTGTGTGTAAGCAGAACATATACAGAAGATGAGCTCACTGTTATGTGAGGGCCAAATCAGTAAGGCCTTTGAATGGCCATCCCAAGGTGTTCAGGCCTCATTTTTTCAGGAAATTGGAAGCAATAGAATTTTTTTTTAATTTATTTATTTGTCAGGGAAAGAGGGAGAGAGAGAGAGAGAGCACAGGCAGACAGAGTGGCAGGCAGAGGAGAGGGAGAAGCAGGCTCCCTGCTGAGCAAGGAGCCCATTGTGGGACTTGATCCCAGGACGCTGGGATCATGACCTAAGCCTAAGGCAGCCGCTTAACCAACTGAGCCACCCAGGCATCCCAGCAATAGAATTTTTAAAGCACTGTAGTGAAAAAGTAATCTAATTTTAAAAGATTACCCCACCAGGATAGTAGTAGATAAATTAAAGAGGATAGAGGCTAGAGACAAAGATTGAAAATGCTGTGCCTGAATGTATTCAATGAAAGAGTTTGAAATGATGAATTAAAACATGAGAGTATGGGGAGACAAGTTTAAAGAAATATAGGGAAGAGATTTCACAGGAGAAAGAAAATGAATGTATGTGGTGATACAAGGAAGCAGCTGTTAGTCAGAAATTTGGCTGCCACATTTTTGGTTCTTGGTCATACATAATCTCTGTTGTTGACATTCCTTTAGAGCAAGCAGGGATTGAGGGGGAGGGCCAGGTGCCAACCCCTCAATGAATCAAAGAAGTGATTTGGAAATTAGTAGCTGTTAGAAGGTAGAAAAATAGTAGCATAATGGGACAATTTTGTTTCCTATTGGAGGGATTTTTAAACAAAGGAGAAATAAAACTGATTGGAAAATGCTCAAAAAGGGCCAGAAGAACCTTTTTAATATTTTTTTTTTCATGATATAGGGAGACAGTGCAGAATCTTCTATTTCTAAAGTGTGGTAAGAGTATCAAATAAGATGAATGGGGGAGAGCATAAAAAATCTAGGAAGAGTTTATGAATGTTAGGATATTTATTGACAATTGAATATATTTGTTAAATGTCTAAGTGAAATAATTACATGCTAATTCAGAAGATGGGTGATAGTCTATAGTCTAACTTGTAAGCATTCCATTTAGATTCCAGATATTAATCCCTTGTCAGTTTTAAACTATATATATACTCATGTATATATAAATAGAAATATATATACACATATATAAACAGAAATATACATCTATATCTTTCTGTTTTCTACTTATTAACTTTTTCCATAATGTCCATATGCACTTTATTAAATAAAACTTTTAAATTTTAAATTAATTAATTTTTGTTTATGGTTTCAACTGCCTTTTAAGAAATTTATTAAAGTATAAAATGCATACAGGAAAATAATAGTCTTTTTAACAATTGGTATTGGGGAAAATGGAAGCCCCTATGAAAAATATGAACCTCATATCTTACACAAAAGTTAAGTTATAGTGGATCATTTACCTAAATGTAAAATGCAAAACTATAAAATTTCAAGGAGAATATATAGGAGAAAATTGGTGTAGCCTTTTGCTTGGTTATGGGTTTTTAGACAAATATAAAAAGCATAATCTATGGGAAAAAAGTTGTAGATTGGACTTCACTTAAATTATAAATGTTTGTTCCATGAAAACACTGTTAAGAGAATCAAAAGAAGCCACAGACTGGGAGAAATATTTGAAAACCCCATACCTGAAGGAAAGTAATTCTATCCAGAATATACAAGGAACTCTTTCAATCAGCAATAAGCAAACAACCTAGCTAAAAATTGGCAAAAAATCTGAATACATACTTCATTCAAAAAACTGTACAAAAAAACAAACAAACAACTGTACAGGTAGTTAATGAACATATGAAAAGATGCTCAACATCATATCTCATTAGAGAAATTTAAATTAAAACAGCAATGGCATAATACTACATATCTCTTATGATAGCTAAAAGGCAAAAAATTGACAAAACTAATTGCTGGTAAGAATTTGAAGCAACAAGACACTTCAGAAGATAGTTTGGCACTGCTTATAAACCTATATATAAACTTATCATGTGAGCCAACAATTTTGTTAGGTCAGCGGCCCTGGGAATGCAGGGGGAGAAATAAAATGGCCACCAGGCCTCCATCTTCCCCTACCCAGGACTTTCCCACCAGAAGGACCTCTGTCAAGGACACGTCACCTTGAGTAAATGAAAACCTATGAGAGAAACAGAAACCAGCCATTTTGGGACTTTCCAACCTCCAACCTCTAACCTTACCAAATATGGTTACGAGCCCTTGCCCTACCTTGGAGCAATAAAAGCTCACTCAACCCCTTCCTGGGCTCAACTTCCCCTGAGTCACAGAAACTCACCCAGGGGCGCCTTTAATAAACGTTGTCTTGCACCTATCTCGCCTGGTGTCATGTGTATCTTGCCTATAAAACCTTACAAATTTCACTCATAGGTAACTGCCTAACTGATTTGAAAATTAATCCACACTAAAACCTGCATGAGAACACAGATTTATTCATAATAACCCAAATCTGTAAGCCACCATGATGTCCTTCAATAGGTTAACTGATTAACAAATTTGGTGTATCCATACAGTGGACTACTATTTAGCAATAAAAAGGAATTAGCTAACAATCTGTGCAACATCATTAATAAATCTTAGAAATTCATATCACTAGGAGAAAGATGCCAGCCTGAAAGGCTACATATTGTTTGATTCCAATTATATGACAATACTAGAAAAAAAATTAGAGAGACAGGGTCACCTGGGTGGCTCAGTGGGTTAAGCCTCTGCCTTCAGCTCAGGTCATGATCTCAGGGTCCTGGGATGGAGCCCCACACCAGGCTATCTGCTCAGCGGGGAGCCTGCTTCCCCCTCTCTCTCTGCCTGCCTCTCTAACTACTTGTGATCTTTCTCCCTCTGTCAAATAAGTAAATAAAATCTTAAAAAAAATTTAAAAATTTAGAGAGACAATAAAAGGATCAGTGGTAGTCAAGGGTTTAGATTGAGAGTGTGGATACATAAATCAAAGAGAATTTCTTAGGGTGATGAAAATATTTTGTATGATTCACTATAGTAGTGGAAATGTGACACTACACATTTATAAAAACCCACAGGACTTCATAGAACAAAGAGTGAACCAACACTTTTAATCATTTGGGAGTTTAGTGAATCCCAGGACCACCACAGGAACTCACCTCATGCTTCATTCAATCAATATCCCTACATCACGAAGAATAAAAACTATTATTTCCACCTGGTGATCTGGTATCAGGACTTGCCTTAAGATTTCTTGTAGAGTACATCTGCCAGTGATGATTCTTTCAGGTTTTGTATGTCTGAAAAAGTCTTTATTTTACCTTTGTTTTTGAAAGATACTTTTGCTGTTTAGAATTTGTGGCTGACAGTTTTGTTTTGTTTTTCAGTACTTCAAATAACTGTCTTCTGACTTGCATTGTTTTTGATGATAAATCTGTTGCCATCTTTATCTTTATATAACATGCCCTTGTTCTCTAGCTGCTTTATGATTTTTCTTTATCAGTGTTTTTATTTTATTTTTTTAAGATTTTATTTATTTATTTGAAAGAGAGACAGAGCACAAGCAGGGACAGAGGGAGAAGCAGACTTCCCCCTGAGCAAGGAGCTCCCTGTGGGACTCTATGCCAGGACAGTGGAATCAGGACCTGAGCCAAAGGTTCCTTAACAGACTGAGCCACCCAGGCACACTTATCAGTGGTTTTATTTTATTTTATTTTATTTTATTTTTTATTTTTTAAATTTTTTTTTTAAGATTTTATTTATTTATTTGACAGGCAGAGATCACAAGTAGGCAGAGAGGCAGGCAGAGACAGAGGAAGGGAAGCAAGCTCCCTACCGAGCAGAGAGCCTGATGTGGGGCTCAATCCCAGGACCCTGGGATCATGACCTGAGCCAAAGGCAGAGGCTTTAACCCACTGAGCCACCCAGGTGCCCCTTACCAGTGGTTTTAAACAATTTGATCCTGATGTGCCTTGTGTAGTTAAATTCCTTTTTCTTGTACTTAAGTCCATTGAGCTTCTTAGGTTTGTGAGTTTAAAATTTTCAGCACTTTGGGGAATATTTCAACATTATTTTCAAAACATTTTTTTCTGTTCCTCCCTTTCTTTTCCTCCAATTACACATATATTAGGTCAGTTAAAGTTTTCCCATAGTTCACTGATAGTCTTCATTTGTAAAAATTCTATTTTTCTCTACATATTTAAGTTTTCATAGTTTTTGTTGCTATGTCTTCCAGTGTACTAACTCTTATGCTGTGATATCATGTCAGCCATTAATTCTGTTCAGTGTGTTTTCATCTCACATATTGTAATTTTCATCTCTAGCAACTGGATTTGGAATTTTTCTTTATTTTCACTGGCTCTATGTAACTCTTTGAACATAAGGAATACGATTATATTAGATTTAAGTGTCCTTTTCTGCTGATTCTAAGATTTCTTAGTTCTAGTTTTGGGTTGGTTTTAGTTGATTTGGGACTGATCGTATTGCATTTTACTGCTGCTTTGCGTATTTGGTAATCATAACTGGATGTCAGACAAGTGGAATCCTAACCTTTTTGTGTGTTATATAATTTCACATTCATATAAATACTCTTGAGCTTAGTTTTGTGCTGCAGATAAGTTACTTGGAAAAACTTTTTTATCTATTTAGGTCTTACTTTTAAGACTTGTTACTAATGACCTGAAAAGAATTTAATTGAAGACTAGTTATTTACCACTATGGAAGCAAAATTACTCTGAACACTTGACTAAAATTGTCTGTAAATTACAAGATTTTTGCATCTGGTATCATTTCTTGTTAAAATATTTGGAAGAATTAATAAGGGAATGTGTCTTAATCTGTTCAGGCTGCTATAACAAAAATGCCATAGGCTCAAACTGTGAACTTCCCATTTTTCACAGATCTGGATATTAGAAAGTCCAAGACTGAAGTTCTAAGAGATTTTGGTGTCTGGTAAGAGCCCACCTCCTGGTTCGTAGATGGCTTCTTCTCACTATGTCCTCACATGGCACAAGAGTTGACAGAACTCTCTGAGGTCTCTTTTATAAGGACCTCATCCCATTTATGAGGTGCCCACTTTTGTGAACTAATCACCTTCTAAAAGCCCCACCTCCAAATACCATCATTTAGGAGTTAAGATTTCACCAAATAAACTTTGGGAGGACACAAATATCCAGTCCATAACAGAATCCATCTAGGCCTGTATTCTATTTTTGGTTCTGTTTTTATAAAAAAGTATGCATTAAATTATGAATTTAATTTAGTTAAAATATATAAGATAATCAGATTTTCTAGATTTCTCACACATAAATATTAGCCAATTTTGATTTCACAATTAAAAATTACATAATACACTGGAAAGTGTAAGCCACTATAAGCAGAAGATAGCAGAAATATAATAAACAGCAGATTCAGTTTTTTGTTAATAGCAAAGACTAAATAGTCAAAGCAATACCTAACTTTACTAAGAACTCAACACAGATAAGCACTAGGTCCAGACAAGTCTTCTTTTTGAAGGAACCTGAAACTCTCAGATGCGACTTGCAGAAGTGTTCCCTTTCTCCTGTATCATACTGTATTTTGGTTTTGGATTAACAGGTCAGTTTTAAATAAGATATGTTAAAACCTTCTCAAGGAAATTCATTATGGTTTGGAGGTGTCTCTGCTTTACTCTTTCTGGATACATAGATAAGAATTTGGCCATCCATAATCCATAAACTCAAAAATGTATATTTTATTGATAATAAAAATGCAGATTAAATACATCCTGCTATATAGTCTATATATTCTAATATATTCTATTTATATTCTAATATATTTTCTATATATATAGTATAATATATACAGTTAAACTATTTCTTAAAGACTACTGGCCAAAGTCACTGACATTTTACAAGGTGGTCTGGTCAAGGCCATTCATTTACTTGTACATCCAAGTAAGGAAGGAGTGAGTCAGAGGGCCACTATGAACCCTTTCTTTCTGAGGAAAATACAGATTTTTTATTTGGACTATAAAATATGATCACCTAGAGAATAATTTAACAATAATATTGACAGTTTGAACATACGTTGTAAATTTGAATAGATGCCTTACAATCTCACAATTTCGTTCTATAAACAAGTGAATTCTCACACATGTATGGAAGGAGATACACACAAAAGTATTAAAGCAGGGCCGTTTGTAATAGAATAAGTATACTATATAATAGAATAAGTTTGTAATAGAATAAGTATACTATATAAACTACTGAACAACAACAAAAAGAGAACAAAGTAAAAAGCTTAATAAAACTTACTATTCATCGAGAGGAATAGAGTTAAATGCATTTTGGCATATACCTACAAATTAATACTATATAGTGGCAAAAGTGAATGAACCGCAGCTACATGTATGAACATGAATAAATCTCAGAAACACGATATTACGCAAGTATCAAGTTGAAGGAAAGTCCATAGTGATCTAGTCATATAAAAAAATGCAGTTTTGCAGAATCCATGGGGATCCATACATATATAAAAAATCACAAAGAATTGTATGTGAATTATAAACAAATCTGTAGTTTTAGCTATGCCTGGGTGGGAGAGAAGTAAATGTCTTCAGAAGAGCTAAAACATATTTGAAAATTGTATTATTAAAAAGAATAATGGGCACATTTTCCTGAATTATAAATAAGCTATACTCACATTTTAAATGTTTTTACCATACATTTTATATATACTAAAAGAATAAAAAATTGTCTGTGAGGAGGTATAATTTTCAAAAATGTAATGTATGTACATTACAAAATGTAATGTTTCCAATTAAATTATAATAAATTATATGGAAAACAAAAATCCTATAACTGACTAGCTCAAAATCATAAAGGAGTTAGTTTATAATTCAATGAGAACAAAGGAATGGGGAAATTCACAAAAGCAAATAGATAAAGGACATCTGATAAATAGAATACACACAATCATAGTTATAAAAATAAGAAATATTTTTATCTACCTGGATGCATTAAGGAAATCAAAAGTAACAGGAAAGGTCTGTGTTGGACACTTACCTATGCATTAGTCTACACAGTATAGGGAAAAGAAAGAAGGAAGGAAGAAAGGAAGGGAAGAAGGGAGGGAGGGAAGGAAAATAGGCTGGATGAAACAGAAGTAATTCTTTTAGTTTGGATATGGATTTCATCAATTCCTTAATGAAGCTCCTTTTTCTGGAGGAGATAATGCTGAGTGAAATAAGTCAAGCAGAGAGTCAAGTATCATATGGTTTCACTTACTTGTGGAGCATAAGGAATAACACAGAGGACATTGGGAGGTGGAGAGGAGAAGTGAGATGGGGGAAATTGGAGGGGGAGACAAACCATGAGAGACTGTGGACTCTAAGAAATAAACTGAGGGTTTTGGAGGGAAAGGGGGTGGGGGGTTGGGTGAGCCTGGTGGTGGGTATTATCCAGGGCATGTATTGCATGGAGTACTGGGTGTGGTGCATAAACAATGAATCTTGGAACACTGAAAAAATTTTTAAAAATGAGGCTCTTTTTTAATTTGATAACATCCTTGGCACATATCTCAATATTACATTAACTAAATAGAAAATTTCTGTATGTTGTTCTCCATCTACTGTGCAGAACAAATCATTCTCACCTAATTTTTAAATATCTTTACAAATTTCCAATTTAAGGAATCTTTTTCACAGTGTTTAGAAGAGATCCAAACAAGTCAATCAGGACTAAAACCTGGAGTCAGGTATTGGTGCCGACAGTGGGCAGTCCAAGTAACCAGGGAAGCACTGAGGATTAAAGCAGCATTTCTCACACTGAAAGGAGTGTCCCTCCAGCTGCTAACAGATATTCCTATCTTTAAAAATGTCTGTGGCCATCTGCATTTAGGAAACTTGGGTTAAACCAATTTAGTTAGGTTTCAGGTTCCAGAATTCTCAAAACCTTTTATATGTTAGCTACCCTTATGAATTAGTGAGCATAACATACCTCACCAAGAGCATGTGTGCTTCTCAAACCTATTGTATAATGGAAAGTGTTTCGATTAACCCCCTTGTAACCTCTGAATTTTGTCTTAAAGCTTACTTCTAACTGGATGTAGACATGGATTAACATACCAAATATTTTAAAAATTAATGAAATTACAAAATAATTGACCTTTATAGACACCAAGATATTTATGTAAAATGTTGTATTTCAGCTTGCATTGAAAGTAAAGACAACAGCTTACCCTTAGCTAACATTTTTAACAAAATGAAGCATTTTATCTCTTTCAAACATCTGAATGTTACCATTATTTCTTTAGCCCAAGTTTAACTTGAACTTGTACAGAAATAAGAGAAGGTATGAAGAACTTTTCACCAACTAGAATAATAAAAGAGACACACTGAGAAACAGAGTTCTCTGTTACTGAACCTTTTTCAAACAACAGCTGAATGTTTCCCTCTAAGATATATAAAGAGTATTCTTGCATTGGGTAATCCCTAAAGTACATTCAATAGCATGGTGTTAAGGTGACAGGAGGTCATAAAGAAATTGGATATCTACTTTCTTAATAAGGGTCTAAGTCAGGAAATAATCACAAGCCATTCAACCAGATGATTATTAAGTCTTTTCTCAGCTTGAATGTCTCTGCAAAAATTTACCTCAGTGTTTGCATTTTATAGTAATGACATAAAACTTACATAGCCACAGGCCTTAGGTTGCTTTAAATGTATTCAAATTCTAGACATAACTGTTTTACTGTCACACAGAAAGATCTCAAAAAAGACTAAATCATTCATTCTGAAGTTGCCTAAGTATAAGAAATGCTTAGGTCCTCATAATAGATTCAGGAGGCTTTTTACATAATCTGTGAGGAATGTATTTAAATTTCTGGAAAGATAATTGACTACCTCCATCATAGCAGCATATCTCATTTGGATAAGCCAAGCTATAGAGAGTAGCATTGTTTAAAATCACCATGGAGTGAAAAAGCTATTGCAGTGAAACACAGTGCTATTAGTTTTGAGAACTAACATTGAATATTGGTACAGTCATGTGGATAAATGAGGCAGACATGAAGAAGCACAATTAAGGAAATAATAAGAAAGGTAATAACTAATGATTTATGGTAAGTCAATGTAATATAATGAATTTTAGCATTATGAGTAAATAAATGAAGTTGAAAATAACAGAAATCTTTGGGATTCTTCCATTTATAAAATAGATTTTTTTTTTAATAAATAAGGTCACTTGTGTAGAAGCAGGCTCTTGCATTAACATATCCTTATGTATCCTTACTTAGAAAAAGAAGATTTACTAACATATCCATACAGGGGTTTATAGTAGCAAGAAATAGGAAAGGTGAAGTAGAATTGTAGCTGTCATACATACGGATTTTACCATCGTCTCTACTCTCTAGAGATGATTACAGAAATAGTTTTCTTTTTCCTTACATCTATTTAGTCTAAGCGCAGTGGCCCAAGAACTGCTAGAATATCCTGACTTTTCTTTCTAAGGATGTAATAATAAATTGTGGATAAAAAGAAACAAAGCAGTGTGGATAAAGGGGAAGCGGGGAAACCAAGATTCAAGCCACACACGGGGCTCACATAGGAATTGAGAGGAAAATAATCACATGCAATAAATGCCTGTTGGAGAAAAGAGAGCAATGGACCAGGGTCAGGAAGCCAGCCATGGGTAATACTTCCATGTTAATCTCTTTAAGACTTACTTTTCCTAATTTTAAAATAAGAATGAGAGGGATTGCACAAATAAATTTTAAAATGTTTTCTTTTATTTTTTTAATTTTTTAAAAAATTATAGTGGTCTTTATGTGTGAGGTTGTATGTGTGTGTATGTGCTCTCTCTTCCTGAAATATTCCAAGAACTAAATATACTTAGAGTATGAAAAGTGCTGCATCCAATTCTAATGTATACAGGGTGTTTTTTCCCACACCAAGTACTTCTCTGACACCAGCATAATTCAACTCAATTCTGACGCTATCTGCCTAAGGATAGCTTTAGATCGCACATGTTAAGGGCTCAGTTCTGCAAGGTTGCACCCTCCTCCCACACCACAACATACACACACACTTCAGACACCAATCACAAATTGAGGTTGTCACCTGTGTTTCTGACCTACCAGCTGTAGATAGGAGGTTCCAGAAACTCCCTTCTTGGGTTCAACTGATTTCCTAGGGCAGCTCCCAGAATTCAGGGAAACATTTTGCTCACTAAATTACCAGTTTATTATTGAAGGACATAACTCAGTAGCAGCCAGATGGAAGAGATGCATAGGGCAAAGTATGGGAAAAGGACTCAGAGCTTCCGTGCTTTCTCCTATTGAGCCATTCTCCCAGCATCCCCTTGTGTTTACCAGTTTGGAAGCTCTCAGAACCCTCTCCTTTTGCGTTTTTATGGAGGCTTGGAGGCTCGGTTACCTAGGCATGAATTCAAACTCCAGCTCTTCTTTCCTCCCTGGGAATCAGGGGGGTGGGACTAAAAGTTCCAACTCTAATTACCATTGGTTCCCCTCACAACCAGCCCAATCCTTAGGTGTAGTCTAAAAGTCTCTGTATTAACATAACAAAAAACATCTTTGTCATTCTCTTCACTAATGGAATTCCAAGGTTTTTTGGAGCTCTGTGCCAGAAATGGAGATAAAGATCAAATATGTATTCTTATTAAAAATCACATTATTGCAGATATACTAAATCCATTTGGTATTAGGTAGAATGTAAATAAATTAAAGACATTTCAGCCTTTAGAAACCCATGCTACAAGGCTCATTCAATCTGTGTTAGATGATTTAGGCAATGGACAATGAATTATTTATATACACTTGTTAAATTTGCAAATATTTTTCAAGATTATTAAACTCTTAAACACCTAAAATAGAAGAGAGACCTATTTTTCTGTAGGAAAAAAAAAAAAAAGTTCTAGACATGATCCTAAGAATACAGTCTCTCCCTTCTAGGTGGCTCCAGACATACCTAGTTAAGCATTTTTCTCCCAAAGGAAAGGATGTAGCTAATATTTCATGGAAATAATGTTTCCTTAGGCTCAACTTCAAGGACCTTCTCTTTTATCCTAGTAGAAAACCAGAGAAATAGGGTGAAGTCTCAGGTTCCATCCCCCCTAGAAAAATGGATTACCAACAAACAATAGTCCAGGTATAAGATTAGAGGAATGAATTTTTACAGTCCCTTCTACTCGACAGCACATCATTCCCCATTACAGTATGGCTCTTGTCTTACTGGCATTTGTCCCCAAATGTTTTTGCATCAGAAACATGGGTAATCTTCACACATTGGTTAATTATCTTCCAAAATCCAATCAAAGGAGACTCTAATTTATATAAACTGTTTTTGAACGATTGTGTTTGGACACATGGCATAGCTAAACACATATTTATTGGACTGTATTGACCAGTCCCTTGTTAATTCTGAGCTATACATGTTCAATCAAAATAGGCTGGCCAGCTGACGCTCAAAGTTAGTATAGCAATACTCCTATTTGCAAAAGGAAATAAAAACTCTCTAAGGATAAAGTCCTATATATACTACTATATAATTTAATTTCCTTCATTCTGAAAAATGTTAAATCTTCACTATCTGGACTTTTAATCTGAAATTTAAGAAATATACTATACAACCCATAAAGAGATTTTAATGTGTTGTGTGTGTGGAACTACAAATATTTTAAAAGATTGGCCAGTGAGTGTGTGATCCTTTAACATAATGCCACCTCTCCCCCATCATTAACTTAAAGTATGTTGTGACAGTTTATTTTTAGGGTAAGTGAGATTGGTGCACTACAGCTCAATCTTTGTTAATGATTGCCCTAAATCTTTGATTTCCAAATCTACTTAGTTTACTGACCCCACTCTAATGGTAGTAGACGTATAAAAGTAACATGGACTTCTTTTTTAGAGTCTCATTTACTAGGACAAAATTGCTGACCACATTATTCTCTTCCTGTTACATTTTATTACATCTAAGTTTCAATAGTGTACTTTAAATTCCTATTAATTAAGCTTGATACAACTTGTTTTCTGATACAACTGTCTCACCTTCTGAACATTATTATCAAACACAGTCTGCTATCTAGAGAGATCTAATACTCAATAGTAAAAAGTAGGAACTTGGAAATCAAATAATCTAACATCTCCATTTTACCCTCTTAACAGAGTTAGTGTGCAAATTAAACCCATGTTAAGTGCTTAAAATACTGGCATACTGAAAGTGCTCGATAAATATTGCTGTTGTCTTATTACTTACTTATTTACTTACTTATTACTTACTTATTTAGGACCAACTCTGTTAGAGATAGTAGTGTTCAAATAGTTCAGTTTAATTGCGTTCCATATTGTTGCTTGATGCCAAAACCCCAGATGATAATAAAATACTAGTTTTATTTTTATTTGACTTCCTAATCATTTCCATATTATATATTTATTGGTTTGTTGTATGTCCTCTTCCAGTATAACACACATTCCACAAGAGCACAGACTTTTTGATCAATGCAGTATCCCCAACATCTGATAGAGTTTCTGTATATACTGGAATCTTGATAAATATTTCATTAAATAAGAAATAACTGTTTTCCTTAGCAAACTTGCATGTAGTATGGGTGATCAGGCCAAGAAAAAACTCGGGACACTGCTAGGTGACAAGGAAGAAATTTGGACCTCCCTATAATCTGATAAAGTTCCAATTCAACCTGATGGAGAGATACATAAATGGATATAGATGTTTGCTAAAATTCAACCAAGGTTTAATTTTGGGTAGTAGAAATAAAAGTTAGATTTTTTTGTTTGTTTAATGATACTTTTTATAGTTTCTACAATTGGCAAAAATTACCCATGTCAATAAGAAAAAAAATATATTCTAATGAGTTAAAAGATAGAAAATTATTAATTATTTAACAGAATCTAAAATTTTAAAAAGAAAACACTAAATACTATAAAATGTGTTGCTATATTTTTGGTTTTTCAGATATCAGGAATTTAGATAATATTTGGTATCTAGGATATTGAGAACACTTGGTAGTCGACACGTCTCATACTACAGATCCTCCAAGTGGAAAAAAAATATCCAAGTTGCAACATATCATTGCCTACCTGATGGTATTCTTTTCACAAAGACACTGGATTCTTTTCTAGAGTATATGTGGAACATCATTTGTTAAAATTAGACATGACCGGGCAACACCTGCCCTTTCCCTCCAGCCCACATTCCTCGCACAAATGGCAGTTACATGAGTGAAAGGAAACCAATATGAGGAAAGGGAAAGAAAATGAGAAAAAAGAATCACTCTCTAAAACTTAGAATATAAGAAGCCAATTTGCACAAAGATTTCTTTCAACATTGGGAAATCCTGTGAACTGAAACAAGTCATGACAATTTAAACTCTTCTCACACACAAAGAAGAAATCATCCCAAAATGATGGATGCAAAATATCCTGCCTTTAACCCATGTATATCATGTCTCCCTTTCTTTAAAAGGAAGGAATAGGAAATTGGAAGAAATTCAAATCTTCAATCCCTTGTTCTTTACATTTCTGTTAAAGCTTTGAAATAAACTTATGTATTTTGTGTTTACTTAAATATTAACCAGTTTCCACTAAGCACCATGAAGGCAGAATATGATTTAAAATATATTTAATAATGATTTGTTGAATAAACTTCCTTAACTAACAAGAATAACATGAGTTTAATGACTAGTAAGTTTATAGAGTTCCATATACATACTTATATAAATGAATGTGTGTGTGTGTGTGTGTGTGTAAATGAAGATCTTCATAATTCAGCCTTCAAGATGGCCTATGATGATGGACTATATGACAATTCTTTCATTTATCCTCTTTTGTACTGATAATCCAAGTATAACCCTTCTAGAATTCTGTAGACCGTATACCATACTTCTAAGCTTATGGTATAATGACCATGAGCTAGCTTACTGATTTCATATGATATTCATGGTTATGTTACTGCAAGATGAAGATAAATGTGTATTTTACATGTATTGGATATAAATCTCTCTTGTTCTTTATCTCCATCTGCTTTCAACTAATCAAAACAGAGATGTACCACAAATCTGTGAAAGCTTTTTCTCTTTAATCAATCTAGAATCCTTTACCACAGTGCTTTCATATTATAATAAAGACTTTTATGCTTTATTTTTAATTCTTTTGTTACTGCTGTCATTCCCTTCTTTTAGATTTCACTCAGATTAATATCATAAGCTTATTCATAAGATAATTATCATATTCATAAGATTATTCATAAGATTCAATATTCATAAGATAAATATCATATCTTATTCATAAGAATAAGAAATATTCTCTTTCTTATTTTATGTTCACTGTTATGATCTATCTTAACTTTGTAAGGAAACTTTCGATACCTTAATATAGACAATACTGCAATGAATATCATTGTTTATTTTTGTACAACAGTATTAAGAGAAATTCTATTCAAGAGGGCTTACATAAAAGCAGCAGGAGAACTTCAAATGTATTATAAAATTAAAATCTCCTCCATAGGACAATCTAGGCCAGAATAACATGATATGGATATCCCTACCTCACATAACTAATTAACTTCAGGCAACTAAATAACTTGGATATAAGCAGTAACTTGTATACTATTCAATGAAAATACATCAGGCTAAATTCTTTATCTGATAAAACAATGACATACTTTATCATTTGGAAATGTTATCTAATTACAGGTAACATTGACATATGAGTGTCAAAGCTTAAAGAAGTACGATTTCAAATAACTTTCTAAGCACTTTAAATTTAATTTCTGTTATTTTTCTACATGTTTACCAGTGCTACTTTTTTAATGCCTTATGTTAAAAATATACTACATTGCCAAATGTGTATAGGCATAATGATTTTCAGAGATAGCCATGTGAAGACCAATAAAATTAAATTGATGGTTTCATAATAAAAATTTAAGAAAAAAATGAACCCTAAAGAGATACTTTGTTAAAAGATTCTAACTAATTGGACAAAACTATGTTGATTATATAGAAGCATTAATATAACAACATTAATAACAAAATTATTTTATACTATTGAAAAATAACTCAATATACTTACTGCAAGTCATTTTAATATATTTTCTCAATCACATATTTTCATTTAAAATAGGAAAATGAATGAATTTGGTATTTTAATATGTTTATTAACAAAAATTATAATGTAACATAATTAATAACTGATTCAGTTAAATGTAGGCATTGTTATAATTTTTTACAAGACTATACACCAAATATAAGTTCATTCTGAAAATATATATAAACTTTGAATGACTTATTATATAAGCATTTTGTCATAACTGCTTTTGAGCAATCTATAACCAAAGGTTTTTGCAGACTAAGCATTAGATTTATACAGACCCAGCTAGCTGCACTTTTGTTCTTCATTCTGTTTGAAGGAAGAATGTTGTTTAGAGTAATATGAAAATATAATATCAGACTACATACTCAGGAGAATATTGATTTTTTTTTTTTACAAAAACAAATAGTATTTACTTCTGGTTTTAGCTCTGATGTGTAAAAACCTGGAAGTCCTCACTCCCCTCTTACAGCCAAGCAAAAGCTGAACAAATCAAAAATCAATGTCTTTAATTAGACTCATCTGAGAATTGAAGTCACAGGATAAAGCCCAATCCAAATTCTGTAAAGACAGGAAAATACAAAGCAGCACAGGCTACATCAACTTATCAGAAGTCACTAGAACCATAAACTAGTAGAGAGTCAGCTTGAGATTTTCTTTCTCCTTCTCCCTCTGCCCCTCACCTTCCCCCACATACTTGTGTCCCTCTCTCTCACACAATAAGTAAATAAATCTTTTATTTTTAAAAAAGAACATTCACTACTCTAAACCACATTTGGGATATAAAACTCATCTGAAAAATCTGAAAGAAAAGAAATCACAGAGTGTGTTCTCAGACCACAGTGAAATTAAATTAGACTTCAGAAACAGAAAAATATCCAGAATTCACCCAAATACTTGGAATGAAATAAAACACTACTATCAATTACAGAACTCTCATGGGAAAATTTTTAGACATTCTTAATTGAAAACAAAAGTTTATCATAACTTATAGGATGCAGTGAATGCAGTGTTTAGAGGAAATTTTATAATAAAAATTCAAGAATAAATAAAAAATAAAGAAAGATATCAAATCAGTATTTTAACTTCTGCCTTAGGATACTACAGCAATTGAAGCTTAAAGAAATAACAAATCATAAAAGTAGATTAAGAACAGAAATCAAAGAAATTGAAAACAAGAAACAATAGCAAAAAATCAATAAAACCAAAAGCTGATTCTTTGAAAGTACATATAAAATTGACAAACCTCTAGCCAGCCTAACCAAAATAAAAAGAGAGAACGTAGAAATTACCAATTTTAGAAATGAAAGATTAGTGATCACTACTGACTCATGGATATCAAAATGGTAATAAAGAAATATTATAAACTACTCTATACTCACAAATTTGATACTTTGCCAATTCTTGAAAGAAACAAACTGCAAAAACTCACAAAAGGATGAGTAGATAATCTGAATAGGCCTAAAATATTAAGGAAATAAAATCTACAATTAATACCCTTTAAAAATAAAAGGCCCATATGGATTCACTGGTGAATACTACCAGATATTTAAGTTCAATTCTCTACAATCTCTTCTAGCAAATAGAAACAGAAGGAACATTTCTTAATTCAATTACCCAAATACCAAAAAAGGATAAAGATAATACATACAAGAAAGAAAACGTACAGACCTATATTTCTTATGAACTAAATACTAAATATTTATATAATAAATATTAAATACTAATACTAAATACTAATACTAAACAAAATATTAGCAAATCGAATCCAATAATACAAAAAGTTATATGCTATGAACAAATAGAATTTATTCCAATTATGCATACCTATTTCAACATTTTAAAATTAATTAAAGTAATTCACAGTATCACCAAGTTAAAGAAAAAAAAGCAAATGATTATATGCAGAAAAAGCACTTGACAAAATCTAACATCCACTTATAATGAGGACTGAGCAAACAGGGACTGGATCTTCAACTTGATGAAGGACTCATAGAAACATCTTACCTGCTAACGGTATACTTAGTAGTGAAAAACTAGATGCTTTCTTCTAATATTAGGAGGCCAAGACAAAAGATAATTCATTTCATTATTACTTTTACATAGTTTAATGAAAATTCTGGCCGGTGAAATAAAACAAGACAATAGAATATAAGGTATATAGGTTGGGAAGGAAGAAATAAAATTATGTTTTTTCACAGATTATATCTTTGTTTATTTTAAAAAAAATCCCAAAGAATCAATAACAACAACAAAAATCTGGTACTAAGAAATAATGATATCAATATTGGTGGATGAAAGATTAATATGCCAAAGTCAATTTCTTTCTTATATAACAGTAGTGATCACTTGGAATTTGAAAGTAATGTGAGTACTTTCAATGCTTCAGCATCACAATATTTCTCAGAGGTCCACGGAGACCTCCTTATCAACTGTATGTCACAGGGGACTAAAGGGGAGACTTTGGAGAGCTCCTGGAGTATGAGAAAATTATGACTACTGTCCACTATCCCTTGATCGTGGATCTCCATTAGGGGAGATTTGCCTCCCCGGGAACATTTGGCAATGTCTGGAGACATTCTGCTTATCACAACTGGTTCAAAGAGTGCTACTGTTGTCTAGTGGGGAGAGAACAGTTATTCTGCTAAACATCCTACAATGCACAAGACAGTCTCTAGGACCCCCAGCAAAGAATTATCTGGCCCAAAATAATGACAAAAAGTTCTGTTCTACATAGATACACATGCCCAACTCACACTTAAATTAGATGGTTTCAACAAAAGTGAGAGAGGAAAGAGTTGGGGTTACCTGAGAAATAATTATAGATCCAATCACACTGGAATAAATTGAAATGAATATAAAGTTTAAATTTAAAAATTATATATATTTATATATAATTTTAATATAATAGATATATTTGTGTAATACTCACCAGAGAAAATCAGGGCATTTCATTTATCTTTACAAAAGAAAAATAAGCAAATAATTTTTAGAAAAATTTAACCAAAACTGAAATCATGATGTTTATATATCAATTTAGGTAAATATTAGACAGATGTATTCACATAGTTTATCACTTGGTGATTGGAACTTGAATGTGTCTTCCAAGAGGAGGAAGAAAAAGTACATTTTCAGGGTTCCCTTTGTCATTTATCAAGAAAACTACTATTGCCTTCCTTTGGGAACTTTTAATTTTTTTTAGAATTTTGGGGTGCCTGGGTGGCTCTATCAATTGAGTGTCTGCCTTTGACTCAGGTCATGTTCCTGAGGTCCTGGAATTGCATCCTGTGTCATGTTCCCTGCTCTGCAGGGAGCTTGCTTCTCCTTCTCCCTCTGCTACTCCCCCTGCATGCTCTTTCTGTCTCTCTCTGTCAAATAATTAAATGTAGGGGCGCCTAGGTGGCTCAGTGGGTTAAAGCCTCTGCCTTTGGCTCAGGTCATGATCCCAGGGTCCTGGGATTGAGTCCCGCATCGGGCTCTCTCCTCAGCAGGGAGCCTGCTTCCTCCTCTCTCTCTCTGCCTGCCTCTCTGCCTACTTGTGATCTCTGTCTGTCAAATAAATAAATAAAATCTTTAAAAATAAATAAACAAATAAAATAATTAAATTTTAAAAATCTTTTTTTTTTTACTTTTTTATTTCATTTCTTTTCAGTGTAACAGAATTCATAGTTTTACACCACACCCAGTGCTCCATGCAATGCGTGCCCTCC